>JAXQQM020087093.1:0-30865 GCA_034641835.2 Pinus albicaulis | reverse complement strand
TTGTTATAAAATTAAATATTACAGAGCAATGCAACACATAAAATATGCGGAAAATACAAGCACTCAAAACACATAAAACCAGAGAGACACAGATATACGTGGTTCACCCAGTTTGGGCTACGTCCACCCTGAACAACCAGTCCTTCCTTTATATTATCCAGCAAAATGAAGAGACAAAACCTACAACAGATCCGCTGTAATATCCTTTATTCTCTCTCACAGTCTCCCTATCTGTTTCCCGCTTAGAGAATACACATACATTACACAGCCGCAATACAATAACCTCATAAAATCGAGGGGTTGCCTTCTAGGGTAAAAAACCCTAAACTAAACATAACTTCTACCGTCAAATCATCCGCCTAATTAACGGCCCAGATTGACTAGAAATTACTATACTTTTACAAGGCAATTTTACATCTATTTTTGGCTTTGGGGGCGCTGCCCCGGAAACCCCCGCCAGGGGATCGCTGGCCCCCGGACCCTGTGGGGGACAATTCCCCCCCCCGCACCCCCCCGCGTGCAAGGGTGTACAATTTTCCTAGGGTATACATCCAGCTAAAACAAGGATCTCTAAATCAGGACGAAAATCAGGCTCCACATTCAACAATCTCCCACTTGGAGACTGATTGTAGCAACTCCATCGCTACTTCATTTGATGGACAATGACTCCTCTTTGGACCTGGCTGTTCCTCATCTTCATCATCATCCTTGAAGACCAATTGAAACTGAGCACATTTTCAGTTTCTCTCTGGTTACAACTTTTTTTAGCATATCTGCAAGATTCTGGCTAGTGTGTATCTTTTCCAGCTTCAACTCTCTGTCTTCCAATACTGACCGTATGAAATGGTACTTGAGACGTATGTGTTTAGTCCTAAAATGAAATGTTGAGTTCTTTGCAAGATGAATGGCACTTTGGCTATCACCGTATAACGTGCCAATATCATGCTTCTTACCCAATTCACCCATAAGCCTTTGTAACCAAATTATTTCTTTACTAGCCTCTATAGTAGAAACATACTCTGCTTCTGTTGTTGAAAGTGCAACAAAACTTTGGATTTTTGAAACCCAACTGACAGTTGTTCCACCTACAGTAAATACATATCCTGTAGTGCTCCTCCTGTTATCTCTGTCACCTGCCATATCTGCATCAACATATCCCTGTAGAGCAATGTTTGAACCACCAAAGCATAATGCTTGGTTTGTGGTACCTCTCAAATATTTGAGAATCCATTTTACTGCCATCCAATTTTCTTTTCCTGGATTATTCATGTACCTGCTTACAACTCCCACTGCATGTGCAATATCAGGCCTTGTGCAGACCATTGCATACATTAAGCTTCCAACTGCTGATGCATATGGAACTTTATACATATAATCCATGTCTTCTTAGGTCTTTGGGCACATCTCCTTACTAAGTTTGAAATGGCTAGCAAAAGGTGTACTAACTGGTTTTGCATTCTGCATATTAAATCTTTTCAACACCTTTTCTATGTACTCATTTTGAGACAGTGTTAATTTGCGATTTTTCATGTCTCTAGTTATCCTCATACCAAGGATTTGTTTTGCAGCTCCCAAATCCTTCATTGCAAATGAATTTGCCAATTTTCTTTTGAGCACATTTATTTTCTGCATGTTAGATCCTGCAACAAGCATGTCATCTACATACAATAACAATATAATATAGCTGCCATCATTTTTCCTTTTTAGATAAACACAATGATCAGAGTGACATCTAGTATAACCTTGTTCATACATAAACTTGTCAAATTTTAGATACCACTGCCTTGGAGCCTGTTTTAAGCCATACAAGCTCTTCTTTAACCTGCACACCAATTTTTCTTTCCCTTTGACCTCATATCCTTCTGGTTGCTGCATGTATATATCTTCCTCCAAATATCCATGGATAAATGTTGTCTTTACATCTAACCGTTCAAGATGTAAATCTTCTACTGCTACAAGACTTAAGATAGTTCTGATTGAAGTCATCTTAACAACAGGAGAAAATATTTCATCAAAATCAATACCTTTCTTCTGTGCAAACCCCTTCACCACAAGTCTAGCTTTGTACCTCTCTTTTCCTCCATATTCTTCCTTCAGCCTGTAAACCCATTTATTTTGCAATGTAGTTTTACCTGTAGGCAACCTGACTAATTCCCAAGTCTGGTTATGCATTAAGGAGTCCATCTCTTCATCCATTTATAGCTCCCACTTCTTCCTGCTTTCAACCTGCATTTCTTCTTCATAACATTCAGGTTCACCAAAATAAGTCAATAATAAATAATATAATGAAGGAGAGTATCGTTCAGGGGGTCTACTTATCCTGGTAGACCTTCTAACACCACTTTCAGGTGTTTGAGGTGCCTGTTGCTGTTGTGGTGGTTGCTGCTGCTGTGGTTGTTGATTATTATCATTTTTAGGCACCTTTACTTTTTAGTTATCTCATCAAGAACCGCGTATTCCTTGCTTTCTTTTTCTTGTTTCTTTTCCTGCAACTGATTCTTATACAAGACCTTTTCATTGAATATTACATCTCTGCTCCTAATGATTTTGTGATTTTCATAATCATATTAGCGATAACCAAAATCATTAGCACCATATCCAATAAAGGTACATTTCTTTGATTTTGCCTCAAGCTTTGTTCTGTTTTCTTTATTAATATGGACAAAGGCCTCACAACCAAAAGGCTTTAAAAATGAGTAGTTTACCTTTTTACCTGTCCATGCTTCCTTTAGAATACCACCATCCAAAGAACTTGAAGGCCCTCTGTTTATTAGATAAACAGCAGTATCTACAGCATCTGCCCAAAATTGTAAAGGCAATCCTGCATGCAATCTCATGCACCTTGCACGCTCCATGATTGTTCTGTTCATCCTTTTTGACACACCATTTTCTTGTGGTGTTCTTGGAACTGTCTTCTCTTTACAAATTCCATGCTCTAAACAGTACCTATCAAACTATTTGCTGCAATATTCACCTCCATTGTCTGATCTGAGACACTTTAACTTCTTTCTTGTCTTAATCTCAACCAAAGCTTTCCATTTCTTGAAAGTATCAAATACATCAGATTTATTTTGAATACAATAAATCCAATTTTTTCAAGTTGCATCATCAATAAACGTAACATAATAGCGAGAGCCACCGAGAGATGATACCTGAGTAGGTCCCCATACATCTGTATGCACAAGCTCCAATTTTTCACTCTTCTTTTCTTTCCCAACTCTGAGAAATCTGACTCTCTTTTGTTTTCCATAAATGCAATTCTCACAGAAATCCAAATCAGTATTCTTCAAACCTGGAAACAAATTTATTGAGTGAAGAATATTCATCCCCTTCTCACTCATATGTCCGAGCCTATGATGCCATAATGTTGCATCTGCTCCTTTGGAAGTTAAAGCATTAACAAAGTTAGAAATACCATTGCACAAATACAATGTACCAACCTTTTCTCATTTTTCTATTACCAGGGCTCCTTTGGTGACCTTCCAAGCTTTATCTATGAAAGTTGTCACACAACCTTCACTACTTAACTACCCTGTTGAAATCAGATTTTTCTTTAGATCTGGAACATGCCTTACCTCCTTTAGTAGCCATTGGTTTCCATTCTTCTGTTTTACAAGAACCTTACCCATTCCAAAATTTTTACAAGGTTTATCATCACCCAAACGAACTTGTCCAAAATCTCCTTGAACATAGTCATGAAAATATTTCTTATTAGGTGTGGCATGGAATGAAGCCCCTGAATATACAACCCAAGAATCAGTAACATTTTCGCAAGAAAGAATAAAAGCATATTGTAACACATCACCTGTCACATTTGCTTCATGATTTTTTTCTTGTTGTGTGTCTCCTTCTTTTCCCTTCCGAGATCTACAGTCTTTCTTTAGGTGTCCTTTCTTTCCGCATTTCCAGCACACTATCCTCGATCTGGACTTGGATCTGCCTTTCCTTGATTTAATGTGATATCTCGAGCTCTTTCCTCTTTCCATTCTTCTTCCCCTAGACTCTACACTCAAAGAATTACCCGATGTCTCATCGGAGCTTTTCCGTTGCATTTCCTCGCTAAGGATAGCACCAACATCATCATCAAACTTTAAAGTACTAGATCCAGAGACAGAGTTACTAATGGCCATTACTAAACCATTCCAACTCTCTGGCAATGAGCACAAGAATAACAGAGCTCTAACTTCATCATCAAAGTTTACCCCTACAGAACTTAACTGACTGGTAACTGTATTAAAATCATTTAAATGGTCTACAACAGATCCACCTTCCGACATCTTCATATTAAATAGTCGTTTCATAAGAAATACCTTGTTTGAGGCCGAGGGTTTTTCATATAGTTTCGCCAACATCTGCATCAAACCCTCTGTTGTTGTTTCCTTCGAAATATTGAAGGCGACTGACGCTGCAAGGCACAACCGTACTATTCCGAGTGCCTTTCTATCGAGAATGTTTCGTTCTATGTCTGTCATGGCCGTCGGCTTCTTTGCTTTTCCGCTCAATGGTAGGTACGGATATTTCTAATACAGATAATCTTCCATCTGCATCTTCCACAGCAGGAATTTTTGGCCGTTAAATTTCTCGACCCTAAACTTAGCATCTTCCACCATTGCTCCCACTCGAACCAGGAACCCTTCTTTCCTGCGAGTTTATCAGCTAAATATACCTTCGGCTCTGATACCAGTTGTTAGAAAATTAAATATTACAGAGCAATGCAACACATAAAATTTGCAGAAAATACGAGCACTCAAAACACATAAAACCAGAGAGACACAGATATACGTGGTTCACCCAGTTTGGGCTACGTCCACCCCGAACAACCAGTCCTTCCTTTCTATTATCCAGCAAAATGAAGAGACAAAACCTATAGGAGATCCGCTGTAATATCCTCTGTTCTCTCTCACAGTCTCCCTATATGTTTCTCGCTTAGAGAATACACATACATTACACAGCCGCAATACAATACCCTCATAAAAGCGAGGGGTTGCCTTCTAGGGAAAAAAAACCTAAACTAAACATAACTTCTACCGTCAGATCATCCGCCTAATTAACGGCCCATATTGAATAGAAATTACTATACTTTTACAAGGTAATTTTACATCTATTTTTGGCTTGAGTATGCCGAAGCAACGGGGGACCGTTGCCCCCCGGGATCCCCCGGCCCGGGGGGTTTCCCCGAAACCCACGGGGGCACAATTTATACCCCACATGCAAGGGTGTACAATTTTTCTGGGGTATACATCCAGCTAAAACAAGGATATCTGAATCAAGAAGAAAATCAGGCTCCACACCCAACATTTTTCCTATGACTAAATAGTTAGCTATGTCAGTGAACCATGGGGATTCTATTGACAAATAAAATATATGTTCGTCAGGAAAATCATCATCAACATGAATTGCTTCACCAGGATTATTCAATCATGAAAGAAAATCTGCTACCACATTAGATTTTCCTGGTCTATCAACAATAGTAATGTTAAATTCCTACAACAATAATAACCACCTAGTCACTCTACCACTAGTTAACGGTTAATTCATTAAATATTTTCTTGTGGAATGATCAATATGTACAAATAATTCATATCCTGTGATGTAGTGTCTGAATTTATTAATGGAAAATATTACAACTAAAAACTCTTTCTTAGTAACTATGTAATTTAATTCAGCAGGTGACAAGTTTTTACTGATGAAGTAAATGGCATAGGATTGTTTATCTTCTTCTTTTCCTAAAGTTGCACCAATATAAGTATCTTATGCAACAGAGGAAATATGAAATGACAGGGACTAGTTTGGTCCTCTCAAAACTGGTGCCTGAACTAGTTTTTCCTTCAATGTCTCAAATAATTATTGGAAAGTTGTGGACCAAGAAAACTCACTGTCCTTAGCCAAAATTCAAAAAGGAGGGGTAGCTATCCTAGAGAGGTTCTCAATGAATATCCTATAGTAGCATGCATTTCCTAGAAAACCTCTCACTTCCCTTTGAGTTTTGGGTACAGGAAGACTCAAAATAATTCCTAATTTTGTAGGGCCAACCTGGATACCTTTGTCTGAAATAATATGGCCAAGAACCACTCCTGCTTTGCACATTAATCTACACTTTTTGTCACTCAAGGCAAGATGGGCTTCTTGGAAACGAAGAAGAACTTTTTATAGATTCTTGAGGGCTCCCTGAAATGAATCAGAAAACACAGAAAATTCATCCATATAGATTTCTACACACTCAAGGTTAGAAAAAATAGCGAAGGCCACCCTTTGAAAGGTAGCTGGGGCACTACATAGCCCAAATGGGAGTACTCAATAGGAAAATTTTCCCCATGAACATGTAAAAGTGGTTTTATCTTGATCCTCGGGTGCAATCTGTATCTGGTTATAACCACTAAAGCCATCTAAAAAAGAAAAGTAGTTCTTACCAGCAAGGGTATCAAGTACTTGATCAATAAAAGGAAGGGGGAAGTAATCCTTAAGAGTGGCTTTGTTCAATTCTCTATAGTAAATGAAAATATGCCATCTCCCATATTTTTCGAGACTAATATCGATGGATAGACCCATTGGCTATCGGAAATAGGGTAGATAAAATTAGCATCTAAGAGTTTTTGAAGTTCTTCTTTTACAACATCTCTTAGAGCTGGATTCATATGCCTTTGGGGTTTTCGGATAGGTCAAACTCCATCCTGAATATAGATATGGTCAGTACAAGTTTCAGGAGGGATGCCTTTCATATCTTCATATCCCCATGCAAATTCATAAAGATGGTTTCGCAACAAACTCACAAGCTTCTCTTGCTAGGATGAGTCCAAGTCTGAACTGATGTGTAAATATTTTCCCGAAATAATCTCAACAAGAGTAGTATCAGGCTCAAGAGTACATAGAAGTGTGAACAAATATGGTGGTGAGGGAGGTAGAGATTCGTGATTTTCCTGAAAATCTAGACTAAAAATTTGACTCAATGATTCAAAATTAGGCATAGTGTCTAGATTGTTTAGGAAGTCTTGAATCTCACCCTCCTGTGAGGACTTAGCATATTGATGGATCATGGAAACAGATTGAGTGTCCTCATCACTAATATAGTCTAACCATAGAGTGTCTTTGAGCTTCTGAATGGATCTAGCGGGTGGATACAGGGTGACCTATGTATATGATTGAAGGTGTAAAATGTAGAAAATTTGATACCATTGGGCTTATGGAGTCAGTGCTAGGGAACTCAATGACAAAGGCTCTCCTTGTGGAAGTTGAGGCATGTAGATATTTAAGTGAAAGGACAACACACACAAAATTTACTCAATATATTAGTGTTCAAAGGAAATCAAGGCATGAGAAACATGAATTCTGAGTAATGAACATTAAGATATTGAAAGCAGGATATTGAGAAAGATATACAATAGTTTAATGCTTGAAGGAAGTTAGAGCATGAGAAGCATGAATTATGAGTAATCAAACATTAATATATTGAAATAAAAGTAGCAAGATACATAGGACAAGGTTCATGAAAAAATCAAATGAATCTCAGGTGAAGGAGAAAGCCCACAGCCACTGTCTATTACTGATCAGAACAATTTACAATAGTAGTAGTCACAAGTAACATCTTCCAACCCTTTTTTCCTTCCACCTTCTGTCTATAAATAGGCTTAAGTATCTTTAAATTGATCCTCTCCACAAAGATGAGCCTTTGAATGCTTCTTTTGACACCTAATCTAACCATAAACTAGATATTTGGAACTAGAAACTGACACCTACTAACTTAGGAGTTAGAGTCCTAACATAACTCAACCACCTATTTATTACATATTTATCTTAAAGGACAATCCAACTACATCGAAAAGAAACATGTGCTTTAACCACATTGATCACAATCAAACATAAATATCCTCATTGTCTTCATGAAACTGTTCTTCCTATTTTTTAGGAGTTGTTGCCATCTCACATAATGAAGTACCTCCATAATGAATAGTAATTTGAAGATGAGCTGGACAAATCCGTGGACCAAACCTGTATGAAAATATTCTTTTGACCATATTTTAACTCTCCATATGATCAAATGACCTTTAATGCAACCTTTCAAACCAAAATTTCTTCAAAATTTAACTTGCTGCCAAAACAGGGGAAAACAAGGTAGTTTCATAGCAACTTTTGGTAGAAAATTTAATTTACCCATTTCCACCACCTCTTAGCTCTCCTATATTTCATGGATCTGTTTGATATGTTTAAAGAGATAATACAAAATTTTGCCAAGATTTAATTTAAAATTTAACCACTCTTTTTATCAAAAATTCATCTTCAGAAATTTCATAGCATTTTTTTGGCTTCAAGGCTGAAGCATGCTACGAAACTACCTGATATGGCTGAAAAATTTAAAAATATTCCTTTTTCTTCAAAATTTCACCTGTGCGTATGAAAAGTGATATAATGAAATATTCTAAGGAAAATTGGTTCAAAATATCTCTTACCCTCTTCAAAAAGCATTATTTTCACCTTTAGCAAGTTAATTTGCTAATACAATGACTAGTTTGTTTTTTTTTCTAAAAAAATAGGGTGTGGAGATGAGCTCCTATCTCCCTATCCTTAATATCTGTTGAAAAAATGGAGGTTTTTGTAAATCAATATTTTTTTAAGAAAAAACACTCTTGTTTTTTTGAAAACCATCTCTAGATATCTAGAATCTGCATTAGAAAAACATGTATAAAACTGGAAAATTTTGGATGCTGAAAAAAAGTCCCAGAGAGATCTTTGAATCTCCAAACTTGTAGCACCTGTGTTAAAAGTGAAGGAGGTTATTGTTCCTTGTTATGTTCTTGAAAATAAACTCTCTCATTATTTCCAAATTCATCTTTCTTCATCCATAATTGGCTCTTGAAATTTACTGTTCCCACAGTCCAAAAACACAACAAATTCCATGTTAGCTCCAGCAGAAATTCAAGCAACCTGAATTGGTGAATGCTTCAAAAAAAAAAGGTTCCTCCATGCATATATTATGGTCCATGAGCTTCTATCTAACCACATAGCCTCCTTTTTATGCTTTATCCTTTATTGCCATCTCTCTTTATAACCAAGTTTCCCTCTTAAAAAGGTGACACCTGTAAAGACAAATTTGACAACAAGTTGTTTGCCACAAAGCTAAACTCTTCAAGGATGAAACTGAGATGATTTACATGCAAAGGCTGAAGGGTTAATGATATAGAGGATATTGGGTGATCTGTTTAAAAAAAAATGAAATTCAAGTATGAGAGGGAAAATGTCAAATGGAGTGATGAAGGTGGAATGATGACAAGCCCTTATTATTTCAGATTTGGATGGCTGTCATAACCTACTAGGTGATCTCATATTTCACCTGTATAATAAAAAAGTGATACCTCACACCACTCTCGACACTTTATGTAGAAAAACCGAGTGTCGTAGTGAAGACAGTTAAGTTGCTGACAGATTCACTATGAAACTATTAGGTAGTTTCGTGGCGAAATCTGCTAATTTTCTTTGTAAAACTCTACGAAACCGTGAAAAACTGACAGGTGGAGTGTTTTGTGATTTAAATGCATGGGTATGAAAACTAGATGATATGAGGCTTGACTTAACTGAAATGACATGATCAGAGGGGGATATAAAACCTTAAGGTAGACACCAACAAATGCAATTTAGTCAGAAATTTCATGAAAATGTTTTATGAGACTCCATCAACCTAGGTGAAAAAATGCATGACCCTATCAATGAAAATGTTTGAAACTAATGAGTGATAATAATAGATATCACCAGAGCGACATCCAATATAAGCATCAGCCATAGCAAGCCATGGTATTCCCAATATCAAGGGATGTCCTCCCATAGGATTATTTGGTTGAAGCACAATGAAGTCTATAGGATATTCCCAAGAATCTAAAGAGACAACCACATCATACAATACCCCTTCCAGCTTGATTTTAGATCTGTCTGCTATTTCAAGCATAGTGGGAGTAGGACGAATATGGACCAATCCAAGTTGATCCATGGTTTTCTTGGTCATAACATTAATGGTCGCCTCCAAGTCTATAAGTACATTACAGATAAGGACATCACCTATTTGAATAGAGATAATAGGATTTCCGGGGTCAATATAGTTCTCCATGTGCATACAACCCGTCATTAATTCTAATTCTCTCCTGAAAAATTGAATGGTTTGAGGTTTTAATATTCTCCTCCCTAGCTTCTTGAGACAAAGTTCCCTAATTATTTTTTTACATATGGGGATCTCTTTAATAGCTTGGATCAAAGGCACCTTTATGAAAAGGTTCCTAAGCTCAGAAGCCAAGCTAGACTCAGGAATGGGGTCATTCTTCTCCACAACTAGCCTCTCTAGATAGGGATGGTGGTTGGAAGAAGATGGTAAAGGCTCTGAGGGTATGGGGATAGGTTGAATGGTGAAATTATTTTTGGACTGGTTAGGAGTTTCCTCTTCACCTTTCTCTTTGATAATCACCATAGGTTGTTTCTGTTTTTATTTGGCTACTATCTTCCCCGATCTTAGCTAGAGATCATTGACTCCAACTAGCATGGATTGATATCTAGGTAAGGAAAGAGGGTTCATGGAATGGAACATTTGTATCGCTTTATTATTGGGGTTGGGCAAGGGTTGGGCAGGCAACTGAGGAGGTCGAAATGGTGGAGGTAAAGGAAATGGTGGCGTTGGTTGACTCTATTGAGGTAGTGATGTTTGTGGCATTGGGTAAGGTGCATATGTAGGTGGGTATTATTGCATAGGTTCAGGATATGGATGATGTAAATGGTTTGGCCCTTTCCATCCTTGTTGCCAAGATTGGGAGGTCTATCCATAATCATACTGGTTCCCATGCTGCCAATGTTGAGAGTGACTATTGTAAGGATAGGAATATGAATGTGCATTATAACCAAAGAAATGTGGTGGAAATTTAAGAGCCATACCTGCACTTAACTATGGCCAGTTTCTTCGTGATCCCATAGCATGCAATGATTCAGCTCCAGGTTGTCGTCCTTCAAGTACATTTTTCAGCCCAGGTATGGAGGGAAATTTTTCAGTGGCAAGGTTCTCTGCACAAATTTCACATTTATTAGTTCCTTTTATATCAAGAGGACATTCCCTTAAAAGATGCTTTTTCCTACACTTAGGACAAAAAATAGATAATGACCCCTATTATTCTACAAGTTTTTGCTGAAATATTAAGGAGTCTATTTTTTTGCTAACAATATTCATTATTTCTTATTTCATATTGTCCATTTTATTTTCCAATCCAACAATCATAGCATAAGTAGATTCCTTTTTCTTATTTCTATTTGAATTCCTTTACTAGATCTATATTGGTTCCGGGAGAATTTCCTACACAAGTCATAGATTTGATCAGAAGGGTTTTGATAAATATCCCATTGTCCTAAAAAATTTAAATGATTTCGAGCATCATCAGTAAGCCCACATAAGAACAAGGCTCTAATAGTACTTAGATCAAATTTTTTCTTTGACCTTTGTAGGATGTACAAGAATCTCTCTAAATAGTCCTCTAGAGTCCCATCATCATTTTGCATGATAGTAAAGATTTCATCTTGAATATCTCTAGTTTTACAATATACCTGATATTTCAACAAGAACACTCTCTTCATCTATTCCCAAGAGGTTATAGTGTTCCCTCCTAGTCCCATGAACCAGCGAAGTGTTGCATCCCTGAGAGTTGTAGGAAACAATTTTAACTTCTAGGCATCATATGAATAATCATAACTTCTACATAAAATATCAAACTCAAATAAGAAATAGTCTGGATCTTCATGTACCTTACCATAAAAATGAGGAAGAGTTGATGGTGGTATATTTTTCATTTGTAAAGTTACATCTAGGTCCACAATTGGGAATCCAAAAGTGGATTGTTCCTCATTTACCTGATTTTCACCAGTTCCTTCTGCATGGTCTTCATGGTCTGCCATTTTTTTTCCTCGAAGCGAACTGCTCTCAACAAGCTGGGAAGGATGACTATGGGTTCTGATAGTCTCCTTCTCCCCTTTTATGGGTTGTGTCACACCTGAACTACTGCAACCAGAGTCCAAGTAGATTGTTCCTGCATGATGAGTCTAGGTTTGTTTGGAATTTTTGCCTACAAAAGAAGGCCCGATGTGAGAGTTGGTTTCATATTCATCAGTATTTTCTCAGTCACTAGTGGGCTTCGGAACCCTACCTATTTTAGGAATTCATCTCAAAAAATGACAAAACAAAATTCCAATAAAAGCTGCAAATTCAAAAATAACTCAGCACCTACAAATCCCTTCAAAGAATAGAAGTACACTGCTGAAAAAATAATAGTAGACTTACCCCTATTGTAGAAAAATGGAAAATTCTTACCATTCAAATCACCTCCTTGACAATGGTGCCAAAATTTTGGGTGTAGGAATTTCACTTAAGAAAAATCCTCAACACTTAATTGTCAACCTGGGGGTTTCGTAAACTTAGAGACGAAGCACAGGAAATGCCAGAAGTGGTATGACATATTCCTATTCCTATTCCTACTTATTAATTGAAATATTTCAGAATCAAACAGAAGACAATTTCAAAGGCAATCGACACCAAATAAATTCTAGTGCTGGAATGTAAAAGAATGAATTTGCGAGGAAATCACGTAAAGTAACTTTCACACAACTGGAAGCAATCTTAAATGCTGAAATGAAATCTATGTTTATCTCCAATATAGATGGCTAACATCTTAACAAGTTGGCCCTTGCAAATATCTACTTTCCAAATGATTTTCCTTCTACACTAAGCAATCATTCATATACTCTTGCAATTTTCTTGCACTAGTGCAGGTACATACTTATGTGAAAATGTATACTTTACTGTATTTAATAAAGACTTATGTCTTTGTGTAGGACTCTGTTCATGTGACAAGAAACCAACTCTTGCATTAGGACAGAGCTTCCTTCACCAAAGTTTCCAATTATGTTTGAAAATAATTAAAATACGTGCTAAAAATAATTGCAATTGCAAGTTGAATTCTGAGATAAATTACACACAGAAAAAGGAATGCTTTAATTAACTGATCTTAATAATGAAAATAAACTTCACAAGGTAGAAACAATCCTTAAAAATTAAAGCACAATCAAAGTAATTTGCATGCAATCAAACTATCTTTTGGGGATTCCCTTACAAAGTTACATATTAATCCTAATCCTTTCTCTCAAGTCATGAGCTGCAAGTTTAAAGTGTAATGTTTGCAATGGCATCCTTTCTTAATTCACGTAGTCATTCTTAGAACCTTCGAAAGTTTGTTTTTTAATATTGAGAATGATTACTTTGAATTAATAATTCTTACTTGCAAGAATAATTGAAATCATAAACATAAAAAGGAATGAAACACATCCTGTGAAGTAAATGAGTAAACCGAAGTACATAATTCAACATGCACTGGTGTAGGAAGAGAGTTCCTACATGATTCGAGCAGAAGAAAACTAAGGAAGGAATTGCAAAAAATAATCGCAGGAAAGAATTGCAGGAAAGAAATTACAGGAATGAAATTAACTTAATTCAAACTTCACACACAGATTCGTTTCACACTTTGACTTAAGAATGAATTTAACTCAGAACTTTGAAAATTAATAATGATTCAAACCACACACTTACAAATAAATTGTTATACACGAACCTTTTAAATGTAAAAATAACAAGGGTGAACGAGCAAGGTTGGTTGGGCCCTAGCCAACCAGCTCATTTTCCATTTAAGAAACGAAATGATTCAACACTTAATCAATGGATAAATAAGATTTAAACATGGTGAGAAGAAATCATGGCGTAGTTCCTTGTATTAACTTTGATCAACAAACATACATGATAATGCGAGTCCATCCCAGAACGAGGGCGATATGAAATTACAAAATAATCACAATTACAATCTCCAGATATCACTTAACCTTGCTCTACCTAAGATCTACATTATATACAGTCTTTTGGCCTATAGCCATAATATGCTAATTACAGAGTCATTTCCAATTCAAACCTTTTCGCTGAATGGACTAACAAATGATATTACAAGACTAGCTAATGGTTATAATCGAGCACGAGCTTCGGTGGTTGTAGACCATATCTTTGGTAAGGATTCCTGACTATACTCCGATATCCATCTTCAGATAATCCACACCAAACTAAGAGACATGGATAAAAAACGCCCACGTGGAATGATCAACTGTTGCGGAGATAACGAAACAACATGTGTTGGTGAGTGCAGGAATCTACCTGCATTGAATCACGTTACATAATAATTAACACTTAGTTTTTCACTTACTTTTAGGAAGGTAATCGTAAGTTACAAGAAATACTTAAAAGCATGAAATCTATACAAAATAATTAATTAAGCTCCTAATAAATCTTAATTATGAAATACAAAGTATATTTAGGAATAAAGGATTATCTTGGACTAGTGCAGGAATGACAAGGTTTATAAAGATGAAACAAAGGTTAATGGTTATAGGAAGTGGATAAAAATAGGGCATTTTGGCACACCACCAAATGTGATTTATGTAAGAAAGATGGATAACGCAAGTTTAAAAATAGTGTTCGAGAAAGATACTTGCAAGATTGTTTGAGGATAATTGGTATTGATGCAGGGATTTCAAATCAGAACTACGTACAAGCTTCTAGGTAGCACTGTTATTGATGGGTGCATCATTTTTGTGGTTTTGGAAAGTGAAGCAAAAAATATAGTGGTCTTTCGAGAAAATACCATGCTATGGAATCAAATGTTTGGACACATTGGAGAGAAGAGCCTTTGAATATTGCATGGTAATGGTATGGTAGAAGGTATGTCTAATTTCTCTCTGGATTTTGATTTTTGCGAACATTGTTTATATGGGAAGCAGAATCAGGTGAGTTTTCCTTTGGGTGTTAAAAGTGAGAAATGGATATTAGAGCTTATATGTTGTGATGTGTTTGGACCTGTGTCGGTTCCATCACTAGGTAGGTTTGTGTACTATGTATCATTTATAGATGAATTCTTGAGGAATACATGGATATATTTCCTTAGGAATAAATATGAAGTCCTTGATAGGTTTAAATAATTTAAGGATCTGGTGGAAAATCAGACAGAGAATAATATTAAGTTGTTGGGGATTGATAATGGTGGATAGTTTTGAAATAAGGAATCTGAATAGTTCTGTAAGAAGTGTGGTATATCATGACAAAAGAATACTCCATGCACACCTTAGAAAAATGGAGTTGCAGAAAGAATGAGCATGACATTGATGGAAAAGAAAATAAGCATGCTCGGTGGCATTGGATTAGGGTAGGAATTCAGGGAATGGGCAATGGATATTGCATGTTACCTAGTTAATAGAACACCTTCATGAGCATTGGAGCATAAGACTCGACATGAGGTATGGGCTAGTAAGAAACCCTCTCTTTCACATATGAGGGTATTTGGTTGTTATGTATATGTACATGTTCAAAAGGATAAAATAACCAAGTTGGGTAGTAAATCTGAAAGGTGCATTTTTATTGGATATAAGAATGGTTTAAAAGGTTATAAGCTTTGGAACCCAAAAACAAGGAAGGTTGTGTACAACCTTGGTGTGGTGTTTAGAGAGGTGAAGGATGTTATTAAACAAAAATTCTGACCAAAGGAACTAAATAGATAGAGTGTGAACTGAAGGAGGAAGAATCAGACTCTACAGTAGAACAAGAATAATAAGAAGAAGAGCCACAAACTCTAGTTTTTAGAAGATCAATTCGAGAGAGAATGAAACCATAAAGGTATAGCCCTTATGCTTCATGTTTAAATTTTTCTTTATCTATTAATGATGATGATCCCAAAACTATCAAGGAGGCAATATATTTAGAGGGAAGAAAAAAATGAGGCTTGGGATCTGGTGGAGTTGTCGCCTAGAAGGAAAACCATTGGAAGGAAATGGCTGTTTAATAAGACGATGAATATAGAAGTCAAGGTGGAGAAATACAAAGCTCGGTTGGTAGAAAAATTTTATTCTTAGGTGTCGGGAATTAACTTCGGTGATATATTTTCTCATGTTGCAAAGTTAGCTTCTATTATATTACTTTTATCTAATGCTTCTTTTGATTTTGAGGTAGAAAAAATGGATGGGAATACAAAATTTATTCATGGGGATCTAAAAGTGTTAAGTTTTCATAAAGCAGCATTTTTCTTTACTTTGATAGTTACATTTCACCATTAACATGTTGCATTCACCCTAAATAATTATTCCATTGTATAGATCTGAATTATCAAGCATCAGAATATATATAACTATGCAGAAAGAAAAATACCATCATCATCATCATCATCTAAGCAGCGGAAAATAAAATATCAAAGGAAAAGAAACATGAACACATAGAGACACCAGGATTGGTCTGAGACCATGGCAAAGCCCACTATGGGGAAAACCCTTGGAAATTCTTCTTCTTAGATATTCATTGAATGGTTCAGCAACAAGAGTACAATTATCCATGGGTACATATCTTTATGATGCATAAAAAAAATAGCATACAAGCACTAAAACAATACCCATACTTTTGCATGAAGGAAACTAAATCTGAGAACTGAAATGCACTGACACTGGATGTAGGAAACTGATGAAAAAAGTTGATACTAAATGAGGATAGAAGATACATCTGCAGCAGAAGTCACCAGATATGATCTACAAATCTACAGATCTATGATACCAAAACTCAAATCTGAAATATTACCAAGTGATCTCAACTCTGAAGTCCTAGATCTGAATCCAAGAGTCTTTCAATGATGCTATGACACAACTGTAACTGAACGAATGAAATCTAGAAGCATTGCACAATTAACTGAAGGTGATCCAAATATGATTTGTCCAGTAACTCTTTGAGCCATGACCTTAACATGCTCAACCCACTGCTCTGGGGCTCTGAGCCACTACCACAACACCCTCTGGTCGTATTTGAGATTCAGAACAACCTAATATGGCCCGGGGGCTTTTATCGTGCCCTTAACATGTTGTGCCAGCAAATTTGGCACTTTGGTTATGGTTACAACACATCCTACCTGTGGCTCTACTTCAGGAGGGCCACTACCAGGGCCTTACCTGCCCGCAGCTCTACTTCAATAGACTCAGATCTGAAATGTGCACCAGTCTTTGACACTGATCCACTGCATACCACTGTGCGAGCTCCTTTTGACGTACTTGTGTGAGCCAAGAAACTGAAAATATGACCAAAAATGAAAATAACATGGAGAAGATCTCATGAGAGAATGTTTGTAAATGAACTTGAGGTCACTTCTATTTATAACTTTGTGAGTGACCGCTTAGGGCTTTGACCAGAGCAACATGTGGTTAGGCCAACCCATACAATATTAAATTAATTCATAACTTATCTTTTTCTTAACCAATTGGAGCGATCTATAGGTCTATTTTTATCCTCTCGAAAACAGGAATCTAATTACGTTATTTTTCTTAACAATTTGAGTTGTTCAATGTGGAATTTGACCTTAGTTGGAAAAATTAACACTCCCTCTCAACTAGGAATAATTTCACTTTGCAATCTCTTCTTGTAGTTCTTTGCATCATGGAATCATCACAACTCAATACAATTTGTTGATACCTGATCATTGATAAATATGCCATTTTGATATTTATGTATCATCACGTGTTGTCACTGAACATCTATGTCATGTAGTTGTCATGATGTGAACCTTTCTCATTACAAATCATCGATGTACTCTTCATGCTTATTTATGTTTATCTCTATATTGTTTCTTCTTTTATGATGAACATTATCGGATCTAGAAGAATAATTTGTCACTGGAGGGGAGCTTGGGCTACCCCCCTTCATTAATCAGGTTTTTATTCTGGAGTCTTTGTCATCATGCTACTACCCAAAATATCATTAACAAAGAGCATATCAACAAGGAGCACATCCTGGGGAGTGTATCTCCCAGAATTTCATGGGGGAGTTATAACTCTACAACCCCATATCTAGAAAATAGGATACCCATCCATGTAGGGGAGATCATCTAGACCCTGGTGTCACATCAGGGAGTTGTCTCTCAACCCAAAATTTCATAGGGTTATTTCACATCAGGGAACTCACTCTCAATCTAGAATCACATAGGGTTATCCCAACCCATCCTATTTCCTACTGATCTTCCCATCGATGACCTTGAATAGTCATGTGGTAGAAAACCTGCATCATAATCCAGCTTGGATGAGTTACCAAACTTACTAAGAGGTAAGGATCACACGCCTCCAAGCCTCCTCAACCCATTGTCCAAATGGGGAGGGTCAATCCCAACAACCTCTTCTTTTGGGTATGATGCCAACTGAGGTATACTCTGGAAGTACAAGGATCACACACATCCCATGGGTGACAGATAGGGAATAAAACCTATTGTACATAGTTCCCTCAAACCCATGAGCCCTCAATCTCAATTCCTTATTCTGGGAGCTCAAACAGAAGAGGAAGAGTTGGCTTAGTGTCCTCGATCATCGCTGCTCTCATCTGGTATCTACTAATTCTTGTACCTACAGGACATCAAATCAAGTGTTATGTTAGAACATACATAATCATGTATATCGCAACAAGATACGAATAAAAAAAAGATACCAAAACCATCCTCCCTCTCATGGAGGTGTCAAATGTGCATGGATACTATAATCATCCCCCTTCTCACAAATTTTACATGGATACTATAATCATCCTCCCTCTCACGGAGGTGTCAATCACAAGACTCATCTTGTCTTGAATAGCTATACAGTCTCAAATTAATGGAGAACACATAGTCCCAACTATACATATTTGGGATTCTTTGTCATCATCATGTATCCATGTCTTATCCATATCATGCTCGATCAATTCTATAAGGAGCTTCTAAATCATCCCTCATAGATATCCTAGCTAGCGGCATTGTACCCGAACTAGGTCATGCTATGGACCTCTCGTCCAAACTATCATGGAAAATATCATACTAAGACAGCATCCAAATGTGCTCATCATTCCAAAACATCATCAATTCATTCATGCAGCTACATATCATGGGAGAAATATCTCAACCAAATAAAAGATGTTTGGTGGCAATTCTAAGTGAAGCAGCTCAATCATGTTCTATACACATCATATATGGATGAATGTTCAACAGAAAAAATCAATGCTTCAACCATCTACAAGATGACATATCATGTTCAGTCAACATTTGAACTTTAAATCATATTGAGAAAAAATCTTTCGGTAAAAATCACATCCAAATAAATTTGGTCGACGCGTTTCGAACCAGCCAGTGTGGTTCATCATCAGGACTTGATGAAAAATCTGATCAAGAGACCCAATTAAATAGATATGAGAAGCTCCAACTAGCCGTTGAAAAATAACGGCTAGTTAGACTAAATCAAAGCCAAAAAAAAATAAAAAGTCAAGAAATATATATAAAAAGATTAAAGTTTATAATATGAATATTATTTAATATTATTTTTAATTTTAATTTTAATTTTTATTTAATTTACAATAGGAATCATTCAAAATATTCTAGAAGATTAAATAAATATTCCTTTATTTATTTAATCTTCTAGAATATTTTGAATGATTCCTATTGTAAATTAAATAAAATTTTCCGTACGTAAAAATAATGATAAATAATATTCATATTATAAACTTAATCTTTTTATATATATTTTCTTGACTTTTTATTTTTATTTGATTTAACTAGCCGTTATTTTTCAGCGGCTAGTGGGCTGCTTGATCGAATTTTCATCAAGTCTGTTGTTTCCTAGCCTTTGTTCTTAAATTTTTACCGAAAGATTTTTTCTCAATTTATGGATCACAGAAGCAATATTCCTAAAATTTAAATCATATTATCCAAGGATTTACATTACACTAAGGCATTTCACAGTCTTGCTATATGGAATTTATTTCCCAAATTCTAGAGATCAATTTATCATGCCATGATACATCATTACAATATTCAAAATTCATCTCCATCTTACTTATATTTTCATATAATCATCACATGTCAATGATAAACTATCCGTATGTATAATCAAAGCCATAATAAAAAATCAAGGCCATACCTTGGAACTCCTTATCCTGACTTAGCCACATATAAAAAAATCTAAATCAAGGAGTTTGCATCATGCAACACTCTATGAGCCTAAGACATCATCATGCTGAAATATCTAGCCTTAGTCAAATCAATTTTGAGTCAACAAAATCAACTCATTAGAATTCGGTTACAACTATTATCAAATACATTAATTTCATAGTTATCAATTATTTCAACCAGAGAAAGGTAGCACACATATCAAGTCTTGAATTCATTTCATCTCAAGCTCTCAAGTCTGTCATTTAATATGTCATTATAGGACATTTCCATCATTATATGTAAGTGCGTACACATCAATATTAAGTCATGCATGTTAATATTATGTCACAACAACCATTGTCCTAGGAACAAGGAGGCCATTACAGAACCATATGTTTGTATACTTACATATGACACTGA
The DNA here is from genome assembly GCA_034641835.2 of Pinus albicaulis. NCBI lineage: Eukaryota > Viridiplantae > Streptophyta > Pinopsida > Pinales > Pinaceae > Pinus > Pinus albicaulis. Next base: position 10,427 of record JAXQQM020087093.1, on the reverse strand, counting down.
AGGTCAGTATGTCTACATAACATACTCATTTGGAAAAATCAACCATCACCGGATCAAATCATGTCAAATCCAAATGTGCATTCATGGTAAGATCTATAAATCTATACATGTCTCAATGATTAAGCATCATGTCAAAAGTACCACACATTTTATCAATATCAATCAGCCTAAACATGATACACAATCCTTAAAAACAATGACATATCCATATGAATCTCTCGGTCACCTGAACACACAAATTTAGTTCAAACATATGAACTTTCCCATGTGATAGATCTTATTGGCATCTGTAGTACATCTACAAAACTAACATCTTCAAAGTGACCATCTTATTTCATTCTCAATTCCAACAATTCCAAAAATCGGTTCATAACGATAAGACAAATCAGAGATCCATGGATTCAGAGTATAGACCGAATTCATTATACAAAAATTCAATTTTGTTTCTACTAGGCATAGTCACATCTATGAGCCTTCATTTGCATGAATGAGGTTTAGACCTCTGATGTGGATTAACCAATGTCAAACACTCATGAATCATATTTCAATAAAACATACACTGGAAACATGAAAAGAATCTTTTAGGAGAGAGGTTCTCCCTTTGAATGAGGATCCACTTCATTCATGTCATCAACATGTCTTTACAGGGATCATGTGATTGTATATATATTAGATCATAAACACATATCTATCATGATCATCGATATCATGTCATCCATATTTCATCAAGGGCTGGACTAGAAATATCAAGCCAAAAGGTTGATGTGATAACACAATATTAAGATCCCAATATCAATACATCAAGTCAAAGAATTTAATTTCACCTCATTCTATAACCACAAATAGTCATCAATCTGTAACATCAATCTCATAATTATTCCTTTATAATCATGATTTCAAATACCATGCATACCATAATCAATAGGATCAATTTAGGTTAATCGATAAACCAACAAGGTGAAATTCCTCTTTTCTATGAGCTTTCATCATACTTATCACAAGAATTAAAAACACCATATAAATGAGGTAACCTTCTATAAGAGATCCAACATATATTATGTGTATCAAGAATTAAGAGTACCATCCAATAAAAATCAAAATCAGGATCTAAAAGCAATAAATGTTAGCCACACATTAAGTTATGCTACTATATCCATGATTTAAAATCACATCAAGTACTCTCACATAATCAAGCAGATCATCAAGATCAAACCATTCAATACCAGGTACACTATTTCATCAACATAAATGTCAATCACTTTTATTTGTGCATCCATGAGCCATCCAAGAAGTAGACAATCTCAATATAGCGAACGAATTACCTATCCATCCAAGGTTGTAGCTAAATCATAACATTAAAACAATATACCATGCATGCCTTACCGTATTACCTGTGCACCTTCACATAGGAAACCTATAGTGTGCAAGTGCCTCTTTACCTTTTTGTAGATGTAACCATCTTTCCCTTTCCATATCTAGCTGCATTTCCAGATCTAGCTAACTTTCCTTCATTTCCAAATCTAGATATCTTTCCTGCATTTCCAAAGATCCTCAAGAGGGATCCACTCATCAAATACAATCATGGATGTTAGATATATCCAGATGCTCAAATATGCATGCAGGAAGTAATGACTAGAAACAATAATCATAGAAATAGGATCTATAAGAATAAATAAGAGTAAGGGTTATAAGTCAATGAGTAACTATCTTTAACGAGAGATGATCCTCTCCCTCTTGAACCTACCTTCCAGAGTCAGCCATAGATCATAAATCAATGTTTCCTTCGATCAACAACTTTATCAATAACCATGTCATTTCTGTCAAACCGATCCAAGTGCTTGAGCATCTTTACAAAGGCCATGAGAGGGTTTCATAAACCAAATCTCAAGACTTTACCATAAACCAAGGTTTCTCTCAAACCCTTATCCACTAACTACCTAGGGTTTTATTCATACCCTAGAATTATTTTAGGTCTCTACCATCCTCTGCTTTCTTCCATAGAAGTGTCTCCTTGAGGTGATCATCATGTCTTTTCTTCAACCAGCTTTGATACCATGTTAGTTTTTCATAAAGCAACATTTTTATTTACTTTGATAGTTGCATTTCACCCTTAACATGTTGCATTCACCCCAAATAATTATTCCATTGTACGTATCTGAATTATTAAGAATCATAATATATATAACTATGTATAAAAAACAACACCATCATCATCATCATAATATAAGTAGTGGAAAATAAAAGATCAAAGGAAGAGAAGCATGAACACATAGAGACACCAAGATTGGTATGATACCAGAGAAAAACTCACTACGGGGAAAACCCTTGGAACTTATTCTTCTTATATCTTCATTGAATGGTTGAGAAACAAGAGTACAATGATCCATGAGTACATATCTTTAGGATGCAGAAAAAAATAGCATACAAGCACTAAAACCATACCCATACTTCTACATGAAGGAAATTGAATCTGAGAACTGAAATGCATTGACACCCGCTATAGAAAAATAATGAGCACGAATGATACTGAATGAGGATTGAAGATACATCTATAGTGGAAGCAACTAGATAGGATCTATAGATCTATAGATCTATAATACCAAAACTCAGATCTAAAATATCACCAAGTGATCTCAACTTTGAAGTCCTAGATTTGAATCCAGGATTTTTTCAATGATGCTTTGACGCAACTGTGACTAAACGACTGAAGTTTGGAAGCGTTGTGCAATAAACTAAAGGTGATCCAAATCCAATTTTCCTAGTAACTCTCTAAGATGTCTCCTTAACATGCTCAGCCCATGGCTTTGGGGATCTGAGCCACTACCACAACACCCTGTGCCTGCAACTGAGCTTTAGAACAACATGGTCTGACCTTAGGGCTTTGGCCGTGACCTTAACATGTTGTGCCAACGACTTTGGCACATTAGTCATGGGAACAAAACATCCTTCCCATGGCTCTGCTTTAGCAAAGCCGCTACCAGGGCCTTACCTTCCAGTGGCTCTGCTTCAATAGACTCAAATCTGAAATGGGCACCAGTCTTTGACCCTGATCCATTGCGCACCACTGTGCCAGCTCCTTTCAACGTACCTGTGCGATACACAAAATAAAAAATATGACCAAAAATGAAAATAGAATGGAGAATATCTCATGAGCGAATTTATGAAAATGAACTTGAGGTCACTTATATTTATAAATTTGCGAGTGACTGCTTGGGGCTTTGACCAAATCAACATGTGGTTAGGGCAACCCATAAAACATTAAATTAATTCATAACTTAAAATTTTTTTAACTGATTGGGGTGATCTATTAGTCGATTTTGGTCCTCTCGAAAAGAGGAATCTAATTAAGTTATTATATTAATCATTTGAGCTGTCTAATGTGGAATTTTACCTTAGTTTCATGACTTAATAGAAATAAGAGATCTACATGATGAAACCATAAGGATTTGCAGTGAAGGGTAATAAATAATTGGTATGCAGGTTAAAAGAGTCTTTGAATGGGTTAAAATAATCACCAAGGATTTTGTATCATAAATTTGATACATATATACTGGGACTTGTCTTTAGAAGGAGAAAAGTGGATCATTGTTTGTATTTTAAATTAATTGGTGATCGTGTTATTTATTTGGTCTTGTATGTGGATGATATTTTGTTGATTGGAAATGAAAAAAAAAAGAATCCAGGTTTTGAAGACCCAATTGTACTCTAATTCGACCTGAAGGATATTGGTGCTGCAAACTCTATTTTTGGAATGGAAATTAAATGAGATTGGGAAAAGAGGAAGGTATTGTTAAACCAGAGGAAGTGTGTTGAGACAATATTGAAGAGGATTATTATGCAAGATATTAAACCGATAGGTGTAAATATATCTCCTGAATAGTTTCCCAAGACATAAGAAGAGGAAGAGGACATGTCCCGTGTTCCATATGTGAGTGCAGTTGGTAGCCTTATGTATGAAATGGTTTTTACTAAACCAGAAATTGCACATGTAGTGGGAGTATTAAGCAGGTTTATGTCAAATCTAGGGAAGGAGCATTAGACAACAGTGAAGTGGGTTTTCAGGTATTTGCATGGCACTAGTGATTATGGTCTATGCTACCATGGAAGACCAGGATTAGACATTCATGGATTTTTTGAGGCAGACTGGGTCGGAGATCTAGAGCAGAGAAGATATACAAGTGGGTATGTGTTTAACCTATTTAGAGGAGCATTCATCTGGATGAGAAAGAGACAGTCTATAGTGGATATTTCAACTATAGAGGCTTAATACATGGCAACCACTCATGTAAGAAAGGAAGAATTTTGGTTGCAAATATTGTGTTCAAATATGGGGTTGTTACAATAGGATGTAAGGATAGACTCTGACACTCGAAGTGCAATTTTCTTGGCAAAGAAACATTCTTATCATTCAAATACAATGCACATTAATGTTCAGTATCACTTTGTGAGGGATATGGTTGACGACAAAAAGGTGTTGCTGGTGAAGGTGGACACTTTGAAGAATGTTTCATATCCATTGACGAAATATGTGAGCACTGTGAATTTTTATTTTGGTAGAGAAACAATGGGTGTTGTAGGGCTGGAAAAATTACTAAGCTCTCCTATGATCCCTTGTGTAGAATAAAACAACAAGTTAGTGAATTTTGCGTGTGTGTTATATTATTTCTAGGACTAGCTCCACGCGATGTACATTGTGTTGGGCACAACATCCCGTAAAATTGTTTTTTTCATGCGAACCCAATAATAGTTGGGCAGACCCAAGGATGGGGGGTTTTATCACCTACCATACTTTCCATGAATTTTTTTTTTTTTTGAATATGGTTAACCAAAGCAGAGATGGTTAACTCAGAAGTTCATTTAGGTTTGAGCACTCATAGTGAATGCAACATGACCTTAAAAAATGAATTTGGTTGATCCATAATTGCTCCCAACATAAAGTGGAGAATTAAAAATGGGAAAATCTTATAAGTGAGAAAGATATGGTTAAAGTTTGAACTTTTTTTCAAAAGGATCACTATTCATCTTAGCCTAGGAGTTTCCTAGAATCCGATTGGCAGGGCAAAGTGAGCGGAAGTTAACCGTTCGCCCCTAAGGGACACCCCACGGCGTTGAAAATTCAACCAGATATCTGACGGCTTAGATACATTACAAGGGGTCATAATTCACCCCACCTGATTGCCAATCGACCCACCGAGAGCAGTGGGGACCACCTGTTATCACTCCGCCAGATTCCTAAGGCTGAAGAAGGAATCCCAACAGAGGTAACCATAGACCAAGCTTTTGATTTGATAGTTAGGCCTATCAAATCATATAGGGCTCTCTCCAAAAGGGTAACATCTAGGAGGGCTGGAGAAATTTGGGTTTTTAGGCTAGATATTGAATGCAGGGGGTTGTTTTGAATTTGATTTGGTTGGGAAATCACTGGATGAAGGAATTAGGTCAAGGAAAGCTAGGTCAGGGAAAATACGTTGGGGTAGCAGGGATCAATGGGGCAATGTAGGTACAATGCTTATCACTTGAAGAGGATTGTGATGGAATGATTTTGAAGCTGAAAGAAATCTAAGAAAAACATAGGAGATGTATTTTTCTCAGATAGAAGAAGATGGACAAAATATGGTCAATTACCCAAAACAGGGCCATGTGCAAACATGTATTCTGATTATCTAAATTTTAAGAGAGAATAACATATAAATGAAGTGAATTTGAATAAAATACATTCAAACATATGATACTAAATAAAATACAATGATAGACATCAATACCAAAAGTATCCCAAAAAGTAGCTGCAAATCCTCTTTATTAGCTATCCAAACTGAGTACAAAGTTTACTTGATTAACTAGAAAACATACAAACTGATTCCAACCCTTCACTAGAGTGAAGAAAAGGGATAAATAGACATAAAAAAAATTTTCACTCATCCTCAGGGGTCGAATCCATGAGGTGAGGAAGAGATCCACTAACTGCTGAACTGAAACTGAAGTGTAGGATGGTCCAGGTGACTCACTCCTCATTACATTCAACTGATTCATCATGACTCATTAATGAATTTAACCCAATGAATCTACCCTAGGTAAGTAATCTCAGACATAACTACATTTTACCATGATTAATTACATGAGTAGAAACATAATTTCTTGAGGCAAAGTGAAAATTTCAAAGGAAATGTGAAAAAATCAGCAAATTTGACATTTGCACCCTCCACTGTGTCATTTGTGTCCTCCATCTTGCATACCACTTTTGGAGGCCTTCCCAGTGTTCAAATTGGGCCCACTATAGCTCGTTGGAAATCCCTTCAAGTCTAGTTTCCAAATCTGCCTTCATTTTCCAAAATTAAGGTCATTTTCCCCTAAAAATGGCATTCTCCCAAGATTGGTATTTGCGCATGTTGGCAATATGATGAAATGTGTTTTCATTGATGGAAACCCACTTGATGAAGTTGTACTTGATGGAAACCTACTTGATGAGTTTCCCATGATAAGAAACCTATGTGTTAAAGATGTAAGGATGATGTGATTAGTTCAGATGTGACAGAGAAAATAATTCCAACAAGTGCTAGAGAAATTTTATTTTTAATATGTCACAATATATACACAGGTTTGTAAAGGCCAAGTCGTGTATGCACGCGGATAAGTATGCTCCATGTCGCGTATGCCTATTTATGCTCCAAAATTATAATACCATGGGGCATTACCATGGTATTAGCCCACAGTATTGAGCGTTGCATTGTCTATTTGATTTTGTCAAGGAATACCATCGGAAGTTAACTGGTTTTGACTCATGGTATTGGTAAAAGATAAATATATTTAAAGAGAAGAAGGTCATAGTGAAAATTATGCAAGTGTAAGGGTTGTTAATGAATAAATTTCTCTAAGGAATATCTGCATGGATGAACTCTGTTCTTAATTAATAGATCTGAATCTATGATTCACCCATGGATATAATGATGGTTCAAGATCTCTAGATCTAATGATGATGAATCTCCAGAATGACCTACTGAAGGAATGATGAAGAACTGGCGCAAGTCTGCTGAAGAAAATGAATAAATCCTGGTAAGTTTTATAGATCTGGTCTGTTCTGCAAAATTTATTTTTTATAGTTCTATACGCTAGTTGGTTTCAAAAAAAGTGCGTATATACGCGGGTTAGCTTCATGTAAAGCGCGTATGGAAGTTAGGGTTTTTGGAAAAATAAAATACACAGAAGTATACGTGGATTGATGTGCAGGAAAGCGCGTATGTACGCGGCTTCAGTAAAGAAAAATAGCGTATGCTAATTGAATCAATGATTGTTCAGGGTTGAGTTTGTATGTTCATATTTATTCTGAAGTCTGGGCTATTTTTGAAGTTCTGGTCACAGTGTTTTCACTATTATAATTGAAGTGTTGGCCAAAGATTATGATTGTTGATAAAGGGTTGTGTTGAAGCTGTTTGATCTAGTATGAAAATTGATGAAACGTGGTCTGTAGTGGGTTTGAGGGTTGAAGCCTTCAGTATGGAAGTAGAAGCTTCATGCCAATAGAAGTTGGTGTTATGTTCAGGGGGTTGAAGCTCCCTTCCAGGAGTAGTTGGTAAACGAGATCAGGGGGTTGGAGCTCCCTTCCAATTGCAGCTGGTAAACGAGTGAAGGTTGCAGCCTTCTGTAGGTAGAAGCTTGCGTACTGATATGAGTCTACATTAGTACAATGTTGTAAACATTTTTCCATATAATAAATATTGAAGATGGAGACGACAACAACGGTGGTTTTCTCCTGAATTGGGTTTCCACCTTAAATACTGGTGTTCATGTGTGTTCCATTTTTGTGATGTTTTATACTACTGTTACTACACATATTTTCTGTTTATCTAACCTAATGCATAACTGGTAAATCTATTTTAAAGTCTGTGTCTGAGATACTTTATAAACTAGATATTTACATTAGTATACACGAGTTGCTTTCAGCATATCCACGTGTATACGCAAGTTCAGTTCATAAAAGTCGCATATGCAATTCTGCAAGAGAAAAAGTCAAAATCTCAAGATATAGGCTCTAAATACTGATTCACCACCCCCCCCCCCCCCCTCTTAGTATTTTTCCCAACAATTGGTATAAAATCAGGTCCTTCTAAAGAAGCTTAGCTGCTAGAAGGAAGATCAGCCAAGATGAGAAATCAAGATGGGACATCATCTATCAGGCCTCCACTCTTCAACGGAAACAATTTAATCTTATGGAAAACACGGACAAGATCCTATCTTCAGTATCTTGGAGCAGATATATGGGCTATTGTAGAAGGAGGTTATCAATATCCAACCTCAGTTCCAACAGATGCAATGGCAAGAAAGAACTATGAAACAAATGCAAAGGCGGTCAATGCACTATTGGGGAGTCTGACTGAATCAGAATTTTTCAAGGTCATGCAGTTGAATATAGCAAAGGAAATATGGGATAAAATCATTCAAAGCTATGAAGGTGATAGAAAGGTAAAAAGTGCTAAACTCCAAACTCTCATAATTCAATATGAAAATCTAAGGATGCATAATGAGGATAGCATTGCCAGTTTCTTTTTACGTCTAGATGATATTGTAAATCTTATGAGAAACTTGGGTGAAACCATAACTGACACTACTCTGGTTGAAAAAGTTTTAAGATCTCTAACTTCAAAATTTGAGTCAAAAGTGTCTGCTATTGAAGAGAAATAGGATTTTCAAAGTCTTACTATTGTCCAACTTCATGGGATTCAAACTGCATGTGAAATGAGAAAATGAGGATCTTCTGAAGTCAAAGAAGCCGCCTTTAGAGCCTCTACAAAAGGAAACGAAGTACAAGAAATAGAAGGATTAGGGTATATTTAAGAAGAAGACGAGTTAAATTTTGTAAAGAAGCTCCAACTTGGCACTGGAAGGTTCAGAGGTAAGCTTCCTTTCAAATGTTTTTCTTGTGGAAGAGTTGGTCATCATGCTGCTAAGTGTCCTCATAAAGAAACACATGAAAAAGGAAAAGAAGTAGCAAGAAGAAATAAGAATCGATTTAGCACTAGAAAAAGTTATTATACTCATGAAGATAGTGATGGGTTATCAGATAGTGAGGAAGAATCTGATCAAGATCTTAGACTTCTCATGGCATTTGAAAAAGAGTCTAGAGAAGAAAATGATACTTTTATGGATGCTCTAGAAGACAATGATTTTCTTGAAGAAATCAATCAGCTCAAAATATGTTTGGAAGAAAAAAAAATATCCATAGAAACTCTAAAAAATCAGCTTGAAGAAAAGGAGAAACACAATGAGAAATTAGAATGTGAAGTAGTAAGTCTAAGAAAATAAATTGAGAAAGTAAAGACTTTGAATCTTAGATTTGCTAAAGGCTCTGAAACTTTAGATGAAATTATCAAGGTACAATGTTCTCCTCTTATAAAGACAGGTCATGGATATGTCGGAGAATCTTCTCAGTCTTCAGCACCAAACTATCTAAAAGCAGCTATAGCCAGCCTTCAGCATTCTGCTGCTCACCAAGGAAACAAGGAAACTTTACAGGTAAATCATGACCACCTCAATACAAAGAACACTAACAGGAATACCTTTCAGAGAAATATCAACCAACAAGTAAATAAAAATAGAAGGTTCAATGATCGCAGAAATTTATTCTTCAATGGACAATGTTTCTCATGCCATAATTTTGGTCATAAAGCTGTTCAATGTGTTGCATACAAAACCATCATGACTAGAGAAGAAAGAAATAAAAGAATTGATACGGGAGTAAAGAAGAATACATATAACAACTTTTATCCTCTTCAAAATTAAATTGAATGTGCTTATTGCAATAAATTTGGTCATGAAGAATCTAAATGTAGGAGCAAACTTTAGCCAAAAGAGCATATACCTTCAACTTCCAAAGTATGGAGAAAGAAGGAATTACAGGTTGAGAACTGTGGCATACCTCTATTTGTAGAAGGAGAAGAAAATCAATGGTACATTGATAGTGGATGCTCAAGACACATGACAGGTGACAGAAATAAACTTCTTGCATACAATGCTCTAGAAAGAGAAAACAATGTTACTTTTGGAAATGATACTCTTGCTATCATTAAGGGAAAAGGTTCTATTTTTCTAAAGGAAAAGGTGAAAGCTAACAATGTGATGTATGTGGATGGATTAAAGCATAACTTTTTAAGTGTAAGTCAAATGTGTGATCAAGGAACTAAAGTTTGTTTTAGCTCAAAAGAATGTGTAGTATGTGATCTTGATACAAGAAAAACAATTATAAAAGGAAATAGAAGACCAAGCAATTTGTATGTATTGAAAAGCTGTAAAGAACAATGTTACTTGGGTAAATATTTAGAAAATTGGTTATGGCATAGAAGATTGGGGAATTTGAACTTCTCTCAAATCAACAAATCTAGCAGACTCAAAGTTGTTCATGATCTTCCCAATATTACTCTGTTTGGTCAATTTAG
>JAXQQM020072576.1:0-87020 GCA_034641835.2 Pinus albicaulis | reverse complement strand
TATGTGCCTCGGGGAGCCTAGGAATCCTCGACCGATGAGTGGCAGGATATATGGTAAATCCTAGAGGTGGTTGCCCTTAATTAGGCCTATGAATCTGTTACACTAAAAATTGTCACCTTGACATTCTTCTAACTGTATGAGCTCATTAACACTCATACATACCTCCTCTGCAAGTCTTACAACCTTTACTCCTCATGTCAAGCCCTGAAACAAGAAGAAAAACCCTAAAAACCTCTGAAAGAATGGGTACGCATGTAACATGAAGCCTGCCTACGTTCCTGGCTTGGGTATGTAGGTAATGCATGGATTACCTGCGTTCTAGAATGCAGTTTTCCTTTGGAATGCCTGCGTACCCCCTCCAAATTAAAAAAGGCGAGAAAGTAAAGTCAAAAAACTGATTTGAAATCAATTCTAGAAGGTTCTAAATGAGAATTTTTGGGGATGAGTACGCTTTGATAAGGTGCATGTATCCCTCACCTTAAGGAACTAATCCCTTGATGTGAGGAGTCTATCCCTTTGAAGGAGTATTCTATCCCTACAAAGGTGGAATCCTAACCTCCTCATCTGCTCTATAAAATGAGGCATTGGGTAGCCTCAAATGGTGAGATTTTAGAGATTTAGATTTTGGAGAGTGAGATTTTGGAGATTTAGATTTTAGAGATTTAGATTTTGGAGATTGAGATTTTGGAGATTGAGAAATGGAGTTCAAGCTTTATGGGTGATTGAGTTGAAGTGCTGTTGAGATTTAGTATTCTTTCTATTGAGCTTTTGAGAGGAAAGATCACATACCTCTTTGTGCTTCTGGAGGAAGAGTGCAAGACTTATCAAAGTAGAGGAGACTCCTGCTTGGGACCCCGGGAAGGCCTTTCGAACATCAAGGCTAAGGTTGTAAGGTTCTTCTGTTATTTTAAGATTAATACAATCAAGTTTTGTTTTTCTCAATAAATTGTCATTCGATTTTTTATTTCAATAAGCTGTCGTTTGATCATTTATTTCATAGATTCCTTGATCACTATGATAGGTATGTTTTATGATTATTTGTTCTACAAGTGCTATTTAATATTTGCTTGTTTGTGATTGCAGGTCGACAAAAGACAACACTTTCTTGCGACGAAAGAACTCTTGTTGCGACGGAAGGATTATTGTTGCGACGAAAGAACTCTTGTTGCGACGGAAGCACTATGACCGCAAATAAGCATTTGGATCTAAGGTAGGATCGACACCTTCATAGCATTTATTTGTAAAATGAATATATTTAGAGAAAGACAAACTTAGTTGTTCGTTTTTTGCTAGATTGTCTTATGACACTAGGGAGATCGGTCTTGTCCGCAAGAACGATTTATCCGGCCAACAAATTGGCGACTCCGCTGGGGAAAGAACTTGTTGTTTTTGGTTCTCTTTTATTTTGATTTGAGGAAAAGTTTTTCCTAGTTTTTGATTGATGGATATCTACCTAGGTAGCTTAGGTTTTCTCTGTTTTTGATAATTTTGAGATCTTTTATGTTTTTCTCTAATTTTTCCAGGGACCGCACTTTGTTCTTTTGCACAGTGCGGGCACTTTCGCACTTTCCTTAAGTAAACAGTGCGGGACCGCACCTGTTACTTCTGGGAGCCTGCAGACCCTGTTAAAATTTTGGAAAAAATCTAGTTTTCTTCTTCCAGTTTAGTTTAGATTTGATTTAGGATTCTTAGCATCTACCCAGATCTGTATTTTTCTGTCAAAAATCTCTTGTTTCTGAATTTCTTTCAGCAATTCTTCATCTCATCAATCTCCATTAAGTTAATTGGGTGTTTTGAGTCTCTTTTTTGAGAAATTCTTAATTTGATTTCCTTTGTTCATTACTTGGAGGTTTGTCTCAGTCTTTTCACAATTTTGCATCTTTTTGCTTTTGTTTTTGCAAAAAAATTTCCCCCTCATTCGCCCGGGGGGGGGCTAAATTGTGTATGAGTGTTAATCGCCTTTGAGTGTTTTTTGATTTTTGGAACTCTCACCCGATTTTCTTGACTTCCACTTGATTGGTTCTTAGATTACATTAGAATCATCTTGTGTTTGAGGATTCTCTTGCATAGATCACATTTGCATAATTAGAATTCTCATTTTCAGAATATGAATGAAAAATGTGCATAGATTACATTTGCATACTTTTCAAGTGAATTGTGCATAGATTACAACTGCATAGTTTACATTCTGAAAAATCAATCATAGATTTAGATAAGTTTTCTTTGATTTTAATTTAGATGTTTTTATGCTTGTTTTAAAAACCATAAAATAAAAAATTGTTTTGGGATTGATTTGCATTAGTTTTTCTTGATGAAATTAGTGCATTAGAGAATTTGTTATATTTTCTCTTAGTGATCAATTTTTTGCATTGTTGGAAGTGAATGGAAACTCTTTCCTTACTTTAGTTAGGATTCATCGAATTGAAAAAATTACGTTATCATATTCTATTGCATTCAGTTTTGGGTCAGGTCATAACACTATTGGTTTCATATCCATTTACCCTTTTGAGTAATAATAGCCTAAATAACACAACACTTAATTAAAATTCATCTAGTAATTTTTACATTTTTAGGGCTCTTTCCACCAATCTAGATCAGGATTATTGCTTTGGAATAGGTTGTAGTTAACTTTCCAAAGCAACTAAAACAAACAAGTAGATAAATCTTGCGGTAGGAAATAAATCCAATTATAACTCGTACATTCTGGGAAGCTTCTCTTAAAGGAGTTAATCACGAGATCATGTCCGAACCTTTGAGACAATCAATTCTGTTTCATTGGGAAAGATAGAAGATTCTACGCACATTACAAACGGTAAACCTCAGATTAACCATTGTTGAGGAGCCTGGGGTCACTTGTCGGTAAACCTCGGATTATGTCGAGGAGCCTTCAAGGGGATTGAGCTTTGTTACTCTGCCCTTGCGCGTGGGATCGGATCGTAGACTGTTCCCCCAGTTGTATTTGTTATTGTTGGTAACCTTAGTGTCCATAAGCTTAAGATTATTTCCTAAGGTGACGGTGAAGGAAAGATCTCACTGTACCTGGAGCAGACGTCGACTAGACTCACTTGGAATCTTTGGGGGGTTCTCTTCACTCGAGATGGTTTTGTGAAGAAACTTGTGCTAGTCTGTTTCATTAAGCAAGTTGTCGGGGTAACTGTTTCAACTGCCATTTCTGCATTAAAATTCTACGATGTTGGATTTCATCACCAACTAGTGTTTTTAGCGTGGGAATCTACTGTTTGTGTGTGGTTTGACTCCTAGATTTGATAACGCGTGTTAATTTGTTTGTTTTTACTTTTAGAGACCATAGGTGTCAATTGTGAATTTTAATTGTTAGGTGTGAATTGTGAATTGTTAATTTTAGTTTTAAATTGTTAATAAAATTCACTGAAGTTGAATATAATGGAAACTGTTCCGGAATTTACCAACCAAAGAACCCCTCTTAACGAGAATCCTAGTACTTTTCCTTGTTTTGGAAATGTTTTTCCTCCTTATATGGCTACATTGTCATTACCTAGATTTACAATAGGTTTACCGATATGGTTATTTTCAACTTTGTTGGCCCTGAATACTCCAATTGTTCCACCTCAACTAGATGCTTCACTTCAACAGAGTTCACCATCTCAACATCACCAACCTTCTATTGAAATTTTACCTTCTTCACCTAATATTTCTTCCTCTTCGCCTGGTAAAAACCTTGACGCTAGTAACCAGGTGGCTAAGAAGAAGAAGAAAGGGAAGAAGAAGAAGAAGAAGAAGCAAGATAAGAAAGAAGTCAACCAACCAACCATGGCTGTAAGTGTTAGTGGTGTTGAGGAAACCTCCAACATGCATCGTAAACCAAAATACCCTTGCAGGTTTTGTAAGGGTGACCACCTCCTTATCAATTGTCCTGGTATTCCAAAGGTCTTGGAAGTATGGTCAGAAAAATCTCATCAAATTTCCGTTGATCCATCAACCAGTGATAGTCAGGTTCCTGGGAAAAAGGGTAAAGTTAGGTTTCTTTGTAAGTTATGCAAAGGGAGTCATCAAACTCACATTTTCCCTCACATGGATGAAGCGTCAAAATTATTGGAAAACCTTACTGTTCCACAACAAGAATTTCCAACTGGTTACCGTCAACTTTCTCCCAACCTGCCTTCAAATGACGGAGTGATTGATCTAATTTCAAGTACAGTCGATCCCACTCTTCCATTGGGGAGTGAAACTCATATCACTCAGGTTGATGATCCATTAGTTGATCAAGTGGTCGATTCGATTTCACATTCGATCAATCCCATTCTCCTTGTAGAGAGTGAACTTCATACCGCTCAGGTTCTTCTTGTTACATCAGATTCTTCTACGCTAGGGGGAATTTCACCTGTTTCTACAAAACCCCCTCCAAGTACTGAGGTCTTTTCCTTTGATTGGAATAGACTGACAGAACCTCGTCTTCCTTCCTCCATCCCTTTCCAAATCATTGTGAAGTTGGGTGGTAGGGACATACACCACACACAGGTAGATGAAGGTGCTTCTGTTAGTATTTTATCCTCAACTGCATGGAAATCTTTGGGTTCCCCTCAGCTTGTGCCTATTACACAGAATCTGAAAGCTTTTAACAGAACCATTAGTGAAGCTTTAGGGATCCTTCCTAATTTCTCTATTACTTTGGAAGGTAAAACTGTCTGTATTGATCTTATGGTAGTTCGAGGTCCCTTGGATTTCAATTTACTCCTTGGGCGAGACTATGTCTATGCAATGAAAGCTGTCGTATCGACACTCTTTCGCGTGATGTCTTTCCCTCACAATGGAAATATTGTGACTGTAGACCAGCTTTCATTTGCTAGTCTTGATTCAACTACCAATAATCTGACACCCCTAAATGTTCCTGATTCTAAAGTGGTATCTACCCCGCCATGAGTTAATTATGTGGCAACTAGTCCCATGTTTTCAATTACCAATGTAAGCGAGCCTCTCACTGTTTGCTCATCTTCCTTTGACTTAGATCCGGTAATTGACATGGAAAACTCTATGGGATTATTTGAACGCGATGTTCTTATCCCTTTTGAGTCCCTTGACATGTGTTCCTTCCAAGGAATTGTTCTTCCATCTGATGAAGACCTCTTGGAAGCCATGATCAAGGTGTGTCCATTGACATGTGTTTCTTCCAGTTGGAAGCCATGATCAGTGAGTGAGAGGATAGTTCCTTTTACTGTGTCAACCTCGTTAAAAAATGAATCAGTGGTCTGAGGATAGTTCCTTTTACTGTGTCAACCTCGTTAAAAAATGAATCAGAGAGTCTGAGGAAAGTTCCTTTTACTGTGTCAACCTCATTAAAAAATGAATCAGTGAGTCCGAGGATAGTTCCTTTTACTGTGTCAACCTCGTTAAAAAATGAATCAATGAGTGTGAGGATAGTTCCTTTTACTGTGTCAACCTCGTTAAAAAATGAATCAGTTAGTCGAGAGCATAGTTCCTTTTCTTGTGTCAAGCTCGTTAAAAAAATGAAACAAGCTTCTGAGGATAGTTCCTTTTCCTGTGTCAACCTCGTTAAAAAATGAATCAGGTATGAGGACAGTTCTTTTCCTGTGTCAACCTCATTAAAAAATGAATCAGTAGGTAGATTGTAGAGAGTAGATTGATAGATTAGAAATAAGTAGTTTATGAGGATGGTTCCTATTACTGAGTCAACCTCGTTAAAAAATGAATCAGTTGGTTAGAGGATAGTTTCTGTTACTGATTCAACCTCGTTAAAAAATGAATCAGGTATGAGGACAGTTCTTTTCCTATGTCAACCTCATTAAAAAATGAATCAGTAGGTTATATAGGTAGATTGTAGAGAGTAGATCTGAGGATGGTTCCTGTTACTGAGTCAACCTCGTAAAAAATGAATCAGGTATGAGGAAAGTTCCTTTTACTGTGTCAACCTCGTTAAAAATGAATCAGTGTATCAAGAGGAAAGTTCCTTTTACTGTGTCAACCTCATTAAAAAATGAAACATGTTTCCATGAGCATAGTTCTTTTTCCTGTGTCAAGCTCATTAAAAAATGAAACAAATCCTCCCCTAATTGAGTCGAGTCTTTGACTAGATCTCGTAAATGTTAAGTCGTATATTTAGGTTAGTTATTTCAGTTTTTGCATAATTTTCTTATAGTTTTAGGTCGGGTCTTTCATATGATCTCGTAAATGAACCTTCATTCCATCCAGCTATTAATTACCAGCAGTGTACTTAGTTGAATTAAATGAAGCTGGGGGGGCATGCGCTCTAGCAGTTACGCTTAGGGGGCATCAAGCACAGTTTTCTCTTTGTTTCAAGCTTGTGTAAAAATGAAACCACTCTGAAGCACAGTTTACTATGTTTCAAGCTTTTGTAAAAATGAAACCTATCTTGAGTCAATTTCGGTTATTTTCAAGACTCGTTAAACTCATGAAAATCCCGAGATTATTTTGCTATCTTTCATTCTCGTAAAACACATGAAAATGCTGAGTTCTTTCCGTCTTTTCCTGCTCGTTAATTAAATTGAAAGTTGGCCACAGGAGTACATTTTTATCCCTTTTTCGAACTCGTTAAAACTTACGAAAAAGTGAAAACCATGAATACATTTTTATCCCTTTTTCGAACTCGTTATAAATTACAGAAAAAGAGAAACCCAAGTTCTCTTTTAAGCCCTTTTCAGACTCTCTAAATATGAAAATATTGCCGAGTACTTGATTATTCGAACTCGTTAAAGTAAATGAATGATCATCCCTTCAGTATAAGTTTACCCCTTTTACGGACTGAAATGGACTATTTACGAAAAAGGTATACGTTGACTAATTACGGTCAATAGAGTTCTCTCCCACATTATTTTATCCTTTTTCGGGCTCGAGAGACTAAATTTACAAAAAATTACACCCATGGAGTTTTCTTAAGTTTTTTCTTCTAACTCCCTAAAATTGAAAAACACCGAGTTTCTCCTATACTGGACTCGTTAAAATTTAACAGTAAAGGACCTGTTCAATTTTAAATAGGAATGAACCACTCCTTCTTAGGGTTCGAATCTTAAACTAAGTTGGACTCATCCGAAGGATGAGCTTATAAACAAGAAAATGTTATCCTCGTCAATCTTGTCAAAAATAAAGAGGTACTTGCCAGAAATGGTGGGGGAAAAGAGAGAAAAATAACCTATTTGTTGTATTTTGATTATTTGGAAAACCGTTAACCACTCTTGAACACGACACTTTTTGTTCACCTGGGTTGGGAAATCCTTTGCCTAACAGTTAATCAAACCATATTGAAAGTCTTCAGCCAGTTTCTGGGTATTAGCTTTGGGTCAATTGTCACCAAGCCATCTGCAGTGTCGTTATGTGTTCAAGAGGACAGTTCAAACAAACCATTCATTTGCGAAATATTTGTCTTCCATTTTGACCATCCGTGAGTCAGTCCTTGCCAATATATTTCTTCAAAACTTGATCTATGATTTCGTGTTGTGGGCTTGCCTACGACGGATCACTTTCTATCGACGAAAACTCTTTATCTAGGAAGTTGATCTAGAAATCGTCAGTACCTTGGAATCTGCATGCCTCAATGGCAGGTTTCTCGCCTTCGACGACAGGTTGCATCATTGACCTTCGATCGAATGATTCTGTGACATGTTTGACTTCAGATCATTCATTCACATTTCATGGATTTTACTGAGTACTTTGAGAGCCATTGACATTACTGGTGGTTTCTCTCACACTTGTTAACAGTTCGCATCATTGACTAGTAATCAAGTGGTTTCTACCATGTTCGACTTCAACACATTTAATCGCATGGATAGAATCGTACTAGTTCGGGAAGCGAAAATCAAGACCCTGGATGTAGTTTCCACCATCCAGGCTGCGAGGAATTTTTGTTATTCATTATGCAGTAGACTATTCATTACAGATGGCTGCGTCCATGCTGTGTCTACAATATTGATGTAATATTAAAATAATTTCTGTATCAGAACAATTTTAGTTAGTTTTTGATCTGAGTATGGGAATGCCTACCTCAGTGATGATATGTATACATATATATTTTGCATTGAATGTTTTTATAGGTTCCGACCGGGGTGTCCACAGGATGATCCTTGAAATGATAAAGTACTTCACTCTTCAAATATAATAGACTTCATCTTCATATATTTTAGACTTCGCACTTTAGGGGGCAAGATGTTACACTAAAAATTGTCACCTTGACATTCTGCTAACTGTATGAGCTCATTAACACTCATACATACCTCCTCTGCAAGTCTTACAACCTTTACTCCTCATGTCAAGCCCTGAAAAAGGAAGAAAAACCCTAAAAACCTCTGAAAGAATGGGTATGCATGTAACATGAAGCCTGTCTGCGTTCCTGGCTTGGGTACGCAGGTAATGCATGGCTTACCTGCATTCTAGAACGCAGTTTTCCTTTGGAATGCTTGCGTACCCCCTCCAAAGTAAAAAAGGCGAGAAAGTAAAGTCAAAAAACTGATTTGAGGTCAATTCTAGAAGGTTCTAAATGAGAATTTTTGGGGATGAGTACGCTTTGATAAGGTGCATGTATCCCTCACCTTAAGGAACTAATCCCTTGATGTGAGGAGTCTATCCCTTTGAAGGAGGATTCTATCCCTACAAAGGTGGAATCCTAACCTCCTCATCTGCTCTATAAAAGGAGGCATTGGGTAGCCTCAAATGGTGAGATTTTGGAGATTTAGATTTTGGAGAGTGAGATTTTGGAGATTTAGATTTTGGAGATTGAGATTTTGGAGATTGAGAATTGGAGTTCAAGCTTTATGGGTGATTGATTTGAAGTGCTGTTGAGATTTAGTATTCTTTCTACTGAGCTTTTGAGAGGAAAGATCACATACCTCTTTATGCTCCTGGAGGAAGAGTGCAAGACTTATCAAAGTAGAGGAGACTCATGCTTCGGACCCCGGGAAGGCCTTTCGAACATCAAGGCTAAGGTTGTAAGGTTCTTCTCGTTATTTTAAGATTACCACAATTCAAGTTTTGTTTCCTTTTCTCAATAAATTGTCGCTCGATTGTTTATTTCAATAAGCTGTCGTTTGATCATTTATTTCATAGATTCCTTGATCACTATGATAGGTATGTTTTATGATTATTTGTTATACAGGTGCTATTTAATATTTGCTTGTTTGTGATTGCAGGTCGACAAAAGACAACACTTTCTTGCGACGAAAGGATTATTGTTCCGACGAAAGAACTCTTGTTGCGACAGAAGCACTACGACCACAAATAAGCATTTGGATCTAAGGTAGGATTGACATCTTCATAGAATTTATTTGTAAAACGAATATATTTAGAGAAAGACAAACTTAGTTGTTCGTTTGTTGCTAGATTGTCTTCTGACACTAGGGAGATTGGTCTTGTCCGCAAGAACGATTTATCCGGCCAACAGAATCCTTGTCGGTGAATGGCGGGATATACGGTAAAGCCTTGAGGGCAGTGTCTAAATTATGGTCTAGTGATCCCTGGATCAGACAATGGATTGCGGTAAAGCCTAGAGACTAAGATACATGAAAATTCCTCGCGGTGTAGATGGAGAAATCTGGTGACATCCATTCTTATTTATGGCCTAGTGATACAGTGAGGATTGCAGTAAAGTCTGTTTCTATTGATGAGGGTGAGGTGGTTTAGCCTCGATAATCCCTGGTTGGTCCTTTTGGTTTGAGCCCCACATTCATTCTTGGAATATGGCACATGGATGATTGGCTAAAGAGATATTTGGCTTAGCCAATCTATGGTTGGGTGGAACGCGGTAGTCCCATACCGGGTTGGCTTTTGCATTCATCAATAAGAGTTCCTTTCCTTAATACTTTTTGTGTAAATATATTGGATTATATGTGGAATTTATGGTTGTTGTATCCTCATTATTTATGTTGTTTATATGCTGGTTATGAATGTGTTTCATGACTGTGAAAATGTATGGTTATCATCATGTTTTGATTTGTAAATGAATGAGAAATGAATATATGACCTAATAGATGATAATGCAGCTAATGTGATAAGGCATAAATGCTTCTTGGCAATTCTATAATAAGTATAAGACCCATATGCTTAGATTTATTATTATGACCTGTAGAGTGCAGCTCTGTGATATGTTTGAAGAAACACCTATCATGGCTAGTAGGGGTCCAACCAAGTCTTCGTTCAATAATTTGCATTGGAATAATTGTATCTATGTTTCGCTTCATTTATGTAAATTCCATGTATTTCTGGGTAGTGATTGGGTCCTATCCCAAGAATTCAGCCTTAATTTTCGTAGTCACTGGAACAACATTGGCAGAAAAAGGCCACAGTTGCACTCAGACAGGCTCATGGGAGCGACTGTACCCACAGTTCCTTGGATGGCTTTGGAAGGGAGTGACTGGGGCTCTAGGAGCTTGATTTGATGAGTTTCCTCAAGGGTTGGTCACCTAGAAATGTGGAGTAGCTCCTGTTGGTTATTTTGGTTGTGTGGATGATCCATTTGGTTGTGTTTTTTCAGTTCCACTTCCTTAAGGTGAAATTCTTACCCCAACGGACCAATTAACTTGGGTAAATGTGGGAGGATGGTTTTACACCCCGACCCTTAAAAAGTGGCACAGAATCTGGGGTCGTTAGCACATAACTAGCTAGAAAATTCCATAGTTGCTGGCATGCCTTGCTGTGGGAGCGACTTGAAGGCCTAAGTCACTTGTGTGGCTTGTCATGGGAGAGACTGAGGGTCAAGGTCAGTCAAATGATGAGTTGTCTCAACGGTTGACCACCTATAAGGGTTGGTTGGCTCCTGAAGGTTCAATAGTATGTGCGGGAGGTCAGATTGGTTGTGTTATGTGGGTTCCACTTCCTTAAGGTGACCTAAGAGGTTGAATCACATCATAGTAGTCTCTCATCACATGTTTACC
Source organism: Pinus albicaulis (assembly GCA_034641835.2). Classification (NCBI taxonomy): domain Eukaryota; kingdom Viridiplantae; phylum Streptophyta; class Pinopsida; order Pinales; family Pinaceae; genus Pinus; species Pinus albicaulis. The sequence goes on along the minus strand of JAXQQM020072576.1, from coordinate 76,146 downwards.
CCAATGGAATAGTTATATTGGGTAAATATAGGAGGAGGGTGTTACAGAGTGGTATCACAGAATGGTTCACCCCTTGGATTGGATGGGCAATGTGTTGGTCATGCATACATGCCAGTTACATATGTTTTATTTATGCTTGTGTTCTAGGTGCTTGTTGTGTATGCATGGTGGTATTCATGGTTGTAGTTGTGTCATCATGTGAAAGTTGATGGTGTTGTTGTTGGATGTGGTCATCTTGAGTGTATGTCAATTATGCATCGGTTATGCATGTTAGTTTTTACATGTTGTTATGCATACATTGAAATGGTGATAGTTTCATGCATGGGTTCAGTATGGTCATGCATTGATAATAGTATAATGTTTGAAATGATGTTTATGTACTATTATGATTATGATTATACATGTATCATGCTTATCTGGTTGATTTTGTAGATGATATATCCTCCCTAAACTATACTGAGGTATGTTGATTATTTTATGTTTTGGTTTTAGTTGACATGGTAGACTTGCATCAAATAATATCAAAGATGACTAGGAAGACTACATTTCACGATATTATCCCTATAGATCAGATGAGAATCATGGTGATAGGTACTCTCCTGACATAGTAGAAACATTGAGAAGGCTGGAGACAGAAATAAGAAGTTTCAAGGCAGGCAATGACAAGATCATTCAGGCATAGGAGAAACAAGCTGAAGTCAATGTAGTAATCCTTCAGAGTTTTTCATAATTGTATATACATGGACCACTTTGAATCATCCATGGGCAGGAGGATAGGACTAATGGAGCATATGGCATTAGGTATCATGGTGGGAAAGATTAGATCGATATGACATGATCAGAGATTGTAGGCTCTTGGATACTCCATTTAGGAGAGGTGATGGACACAGGTTCTATTCTATTTATGGTTATGAAAAACACTATGATCGTCATCATTATTATCCTTACAAGAGGATCGACACGGGGTATTTTCCAGATCATTTCAAGAAAGTGAATCCACCTACATTTGATGGGGATTTGAAGAATCCGAAAGATGCAGAGGCATGGTTACTCAGGATGAATAAATTATTTGAGTTACATGAGTACGCAGGGAATATGAAGGCCAAAATATCTATCTTCAACCTCAAAGGGAAAGCATACATCTGGTGGGAAAATGTGAAGGTGGTCAAAGACATTAGGAAAAAATAGTCGAGTTGGCATGAATTCAAGATACTTTTCAGGAATAAGTACTTGTCAGAGAGATACTATGACAACAAAGCCAAGGAATTCAATGAGCTAAAGATGGGATCGATGAAATGAGGAGTATACAACCAAGTTCCTGGAGTTATTGTGGTATGTAACGTACCTTAAGGATGAAAAGGATAAAGTTCAAAGGTTTTTCAGTGGATTTCCATTGGCATTTAGAGATTATATTGAGTATGACGAGCCTCAGTAACTTGAGGAAGTTATTGGAAAATTTAAGCATTGTTATGAGCATTCAAAGCGCAAGACAAAATCTCAGCAAGGTTGGAAAGGGAAAGACAAAGCTAAAGGTAAATTGCAGTAAAAAGGAATGATACTTCAGGATGTAGGTGAGAAAGAAAATTTTGTGCCTTACAAGAAGTTAAATTTAATTAGACAGGGACATGGGTCACAACCTGGAGGGAAGAAAAATAGAGGTGATGGTATGGGACTATTGCAGTGTTGGATATGTGGTAAGTAGCATCTCAAGAGAGATTACCCACAATATTAGGATGGTAGGCCTCAGATCTATAGTGCAAGGAAGTGAAAACATTTTGGGATGTTGGGCAGATCATTCCTCGTATCTATGCATCATTGGATAATGGGCAGGCATATCACCAGGGATCTATCATTGAGATGGACGGTAAGCTTCTTGATCAAGTTGTTTCTATTTTGATTGACCCTCGATATAATTATATTTATGTTAATCCTACCTTGGTGGATACGTGTGGTTTGAATAAATAAGTGCATGCAGAGTCTTGGTTAGTGCATTTAGCTAGAGGTATGAAGAAAAGAGTTCATCATTCGGTAAGAGCTTGCACATTCGAGTTGAATGGTTTGGCTATATAAAAACATTTGAATGTATTGTCGTTGGGATCATATAGTATTCTTTGGGTATGGATTGGTTATATATTCACATGACTAAGGTTGATTGTTATGACAAATATATTGAGTGTTAGGATGAAAATGGAGAACAGAGGATCTTGCAGGGTAAGAAGAAAGCAACACCAATTAGAATGGTGATAGTTATGCGGGCCAAGCGCAGTTGCAGAAAAGGGTGTGTGTTATTTGCAATGCATATTCCCAATGACAAAGGTAAGGAAGTTGATGATGCAGATGTTTTGAACAGGTACCTAGTTCTACAACAATTTCAGGATGTATTCCCAGTAGAGATTTAAGAGTTTTCACCTCACAAGGAAGTGGAATTTTATATTGAGTTGGTACCAGGGGCAACACCGACATCAAAGGCACCATACAAGATGAGCACTCGAGAGCTAGTAGATTTGAAGTTGTAGTTGAAGGAAATACTTGACAAGGGATACATTAGGCCAAGTGTATTTCCTTAGGGTGCACCCAATGTTGTTTGTAAAGAATAAGGATGGTACTCTGAGGTTATGCATTGATTATAGGCAGCTGAACAAGGTGACTATCAAGAATATGTATCCATTGTTGAGGATTGATGAATTGTTTGATCAATTGAAGCGAGCAACAATGTTCTTGAAGATTGATCTGATATCAAGATACCATCATGTACGCATCAAGGAAGAGGAAATTTACAAGATAGATTTCTGGACCAGGTATGGGAATTATGAGTTTGTTGTAGTTCCATTCGATTTGACTAATTCTCCACCTACTTTTATGTGCTTGATGAATAGTGTTTTGCGTCCTTATTTGGAAAATTTTGTTATTGTATTCATTGATGGCATATTGATATATTCTAAGAATGAGGAAGAACATGTAGAACACTTAGCAACAACATTGAGATTGTTGAGAGATAATCGATTGTATTCTAAGCTCAGTAAATGCAATTTATTTCAGACAAAGGTACATTACTTGGGACATGTGTTTTCCAAGGAAGGCATAACATTGGATCCATAAAAGATAAGGACTATCATAGAGTGGGAAAATCCTAGAAATGTGTATGAGGTAATATAATTTATGGGACAAGCAGGATATTGTATGAGATTCATCAAGAACTTCTCTCAGATTGCATATCCTATTACATAATTGTAGAGGAAAGGTAATAAATTTGAATGGAGAGAGGAGTGTGCAACAAGTTTGAACAAAGTATCCAGTGTTAAAGATTGCATATTTGGAAAAAGAGTTGTAGGGTGTACAAATGATTGCAAGGGAGGGCTTGGCAGAGTCCTCATATATGAAGGATAGGTATTATTTTATGAGTCATGGAAATCGAACGAGCACGAGCAAAATTACCTGACACATGATCTTAAGTTGGAAACGATCATCCATGCATTGAAGATGTGGAGGCACTATCTTCTTAGGAGGAGGTATGTATTGATGAGTGACCAAAATGGATTGAGATACTTATTTGATCAATTGAATCTTAATGTCAGGCAAGCTAGATGGTTGGCCACTATTAGTGATTTTGACTTTGAGATAAGGTACATTAAGGGTAAAGAGAACATGGTTGTGGATGCTATTAGAAAAAGGATACAAGTGAATCATATAGTGGAAATGAGTTCTTATGGGACAAACTTACAAGATCAGATCTTACAGGTAGGACAACAGGATGGCAGATACATGGAGATTAGACACAGATTATAGCAGGGTACAAGTGATCAGGATGTGGACTATCGTCTCACATCAGATGGTTTGATCAGATTTAGGGACATGATATATGTGTCAGATAACTATGAGCTCAAGAAGAATATCCTGTGAGAGTTTCATGCAAAACTGTATTCAGGTCACCTAGGATACCAGGAGACATTGAAAACAGTGAAGAATTTTTATTATTGGCTTAATATGAAGAAGGATGTGGAAGAATTTGTGGCTATATGCTTGGATTGTTAGTAGGTAAAAGTAGAATGTAAGCATCCAAGTGGATTACTACAGCCGATTTTGATTCTCGAGTGGAAGCGGGAGGTCATTTCCATAGACTTCATTACATTTTTTCCAAGGACATCTAGACAACATGATTCTATCATGGTTGTGGTGGACATGTTGAAAAAGGTATCACACTTCATTCTAGTGAATTCTATGTATTCAACTAGTGATGTGGAACAGGTATTCATCAGAGATGTGGTGAGGTTACATGGTGTTCTGTTGAAAATTGTATCATACAAGGATGCTAAGTTCAATTCCAAGTTTTGGAAGGAGTTGTTTGCAAGTTTGGGGATAGAATTGGACTTCAACACAACTTATCATCTACAAACAGATGGACAGATAGAGTGGGTCAATAGGATATTGGAGGACATGTTGAGGATGTATGTGATGCATCAGCATAGGAGATGGGAGGAGTACCTTCCGTTGGTTGAGTTTGCTTATAATAATGGGTACTAGGAGAAAATAAGGATGAGTCTGTTTGAGGCACTTTATGGGAGGAGTTCTAACATTCCCATTAGTTGAAGTGATCCAATGAAAACGGTGTTGACAAGACCGGATATGTTGGATAGGATGGAATAGAAAATGTAGGTAATAAAGAAGAATCTAAAGGTAGCACATGACAGGTAGCAAATTTATGCAGATCAGAACATGATATCTAAGGAGTTTCAGGTTGGGGAGCATGTGTACTTGCGCATGAAGCGAAAGAAGATCTCCTTGAGGATTAGATCATTTTCCAAGCGGGCACCTCAGTTTTGTGGACCTTTCAAGATTCTTGAAATCCTATCGACTTGCACTTGCTTCGACAATGAAATTCCATGATGTTTTCCATGTATCATTTCTTAAGAAGTATGTTAAAGATGTTGATAATGTGATTGAATGGTCTATATTGCAGGTGGAGCGAGAAGGAGAAATCCAACAAGAACCACAGTTTATTTTGCAAAGAAATATGTTCATGCTCCATATCTGAGCAAACGAGCAGGTTAAAGTGCAGTGGAAGCACTTTAGGCCCGACGAATCTACATGGGAGATGGCAGATCAGATGCGGTCTATGTATCCTTCTCTATTCGTTGGTTGAACGAATGTTTTTGGTAAATGTTTTGGTGTGATGTTTAGTTTATTTGCATATGTATATGGATGAAAATTCCACCATGAGTTGTGTTATAAAGATCCAATACGTAGTATGTGTGTCATGTCATTATGGTTGTCATATTGTTATGTTGTCATGTTGGTTTGCTTCTCAACGGGTTGACCATTGTAAATATTGCAATGAGCGAAATTATAAAACTCCATGGAAAATATGTTTTTATTTCAGTAATATTGTTGATTGTAGGTGTCATTGAACACAAAGGATGGTATTCCACCAAGGGGTAGGGTTTTGTAACAACCCTGGTCAAAAATTCATGTAAATAAAGTTAATAAAGGAAAAATAATAACCAAGGTCATGGGACACTTATTCCAAGCTGAATTTTGGGCAAAACATCCTAGTGTGGGTGTTCATTTGGTTTATTATGGCTAAGGAAATTGCAAAGGATTTGGAAAGGAAAAGGAGCATTAATTGACATTTTATTTATGAAAATAATGGAAATTATGAGAAATTAAGGTGAAAGGTCATAGTGTAGAAATTATCCAAAGGGATTAAACTGATCTTGTAATGTACTAAAAAAAAAGATTGAATCCTTCTACAAATTGCGGAAACCAATTTCGATCGCATAATCACATAAAAAGGAAGAGAAATAAATTATCAATCGCACAAAAAAACATGTATCTTTTGAAAGCAACTTCTTAAAAACCCGCTATCTATATATTGCATAAATTCAAGACCATGAAACAATACAATGTTATTTCCCTCACTAAGAAACCTCTACACTTTGATGACTGTATCACTTTGATCTAGGAAAAATCAATCAAATACTTAACCAATTCTCAGCCTCTGTTTGACCAGCCTTGCTTATGCATTCTTGGAGGAATTGTGTCCCTAATAATAAGGAAATTCCCATGAATTGATTGCACAATTTGTTCAAGGCATCCTGATGACCTCATTCATGAGGTGTGCAATTTTCTAATTATACAACTGATAGATATCTTCCCTTTAACCCTAATCTCAACTGGGCCTTCCTTAGAACTGGCATGCAACAACTATTTATAGTGAATTTTCAGTTACCCGATTGACCACTATTTTTGAATTAAATCAGATTTAATTCACTGGACCTATCACTAGCTCATCCCTCAGTTAGAACTAGTTAAACTGATTTTAACTCAAATAATTGAGTTAACTAATTACAACTCACAATTAACTGTAATTGGACGCCCTAAAACTTAGGAATAACTCTACATCCTTCCAATTTGACCTCCAACTTGAATTAACTGAGATAACTAAGTCTTCCTAACTCAGTTAACACTTACAAGTTTTTATGAGATGGAATTACATTTTTTCTTCTAATTTAATTAAGGGAAAATTAAATTAGAAGCCCACTTGGGGTGTGTTGTCCTCTACAACAACCCCCCATTTCATATAATTTTATTCACAACACTATAATATGAAATGGGTCCCTTTTTATTTTTAATTGGTATCAATTTTGTATTATTAAAAAAGGTCCGAAAATGAAATAAAAAAACATTACAAAAAACCTTTTTACAAACCAATAAAGGCCTTGGGATATAAATAATTAAATCTTTTATCATTGTGATAAAGTGATCGCAAGATCGCATATCGCAATGACAAAGGAGACATAACGTAAGGTACTTTTGGTTTGCTCCGAAGCGGAATACCATGCATGCTTTTGGGCGCTCGGCGATATACCATGCGATATAACAGTTAAATGCTCCCGATGCGATGCGATATCGCTATCGGCGAACGATGATTCCAAGAGATGCTAGTACAAGAAAAGCGCATTTTCATCCCGATGCGATGCGATAAAGCCAAAACACGAACTTCGAAAAAGTTTTTAAAACGGGGATATTACGATTAATTCGTATTAAAAGCCTTATCTTTATAATGGAGATTCACCTGCGCTCAACCGCCAAAACGGCCAAGGCACGCTTAAACAAATCATTTCACCAATAAACGACGTGATGGACATTTAAAATGATTGACGGGTTTTTGCGGCCATTTAATGAAATATTAAGTCTAAATCTTTTTACGGATTGGATCCATGGCAACATTAAGTTAATTCTTCATCACGCATTAATCATTATATTTCCCCCGTATTTGTTTTTACTGTCAATTCTCTGTGTTACGCTTATTTTTACTCCTGTGTAGAATTCTTCTAAGCTGATAGATGCAAGCAAAATGGGGAAGAAGTCCAAGAAAACCGCAAACGCTTCCGCTTCGCCAGCCATAGAACAAGCTATCACTGATCCAGGAAATAAGAAGAAATGATTGATATCTGATACTACATGTTCAGGTCTTGGCAAAACTTCTTGGCAAAGTACCTATAATTTGATAGAAGCTGAAGAACCTGAAGTGACAACAGTAGAAGCCACAGTCGATACGACTCAAAAGTCTGAAGGTACTTTAAAGGACTTAGCTGACTCTTTCCTTCATCGGATAGCAGCTCGGGAACAAATTCTCCCATATACGGATGTAGTAAGGTGGGCAATTGAGGAACTCCCAATCACAGACAGAACCTTCTGCACCAGAGATGGGAGAGTCTTCGATTCATTTCAAGCTAATGACGAAGGCAAGGGGATTGGCTTCGTCCGAGCTCGAGAAGAAGCACAACAAGGCATTTCGGGAGAAATTCCAAATGAGAACGAAACCTAATCCGAAATCCCATTCTGGGAATTGGAGCGTTAATCCCGCAAAACACAAGCATAAATCTTCCATGTATTCTTGCTGATTCTCTATGTTCTCCCATCGTTATGCCGAACCATGATGTGTAGATTATGGGGGTTTTGCATCACCTCTGACTTCGCTACAGAAATGGTTCTCGATGGAGTGCAATAGTGTGAAATTATGGATTGGGGAACTATACTGTCCGATAAGTTAGCCACCGTAGTTATTGATTTCAGAAACAAGACCCGCATTACTGAAAGGCTTATTCCCCCATTCTACTACAGCGCTTATATCCTGGACACCCTGTGTTTTAATTCTGAATTTCCCGTGCTTGGCTAGAGGTGGACTCCACAAGACCCCATGCCCATTCACATATACCATCAGAAATTGTGGAAAACCTTCCATAGGCACCATTTATACCAAATCTGCAATGGCTTCATGTTACCCATTCATTACTCTATTTTTGATAAACCTGCTCCCAAGATTTCCTACCAGGCAGGGATTGATTTAACTGGCTTAGGGAGATGGTTTGCAGAGGAAAAATTTACTTATATAAGAATTTTTGCGCCCAAGCCAAACCTCACGTTCTTCCTTCCGTACACACCGAGAAACCCATTGGCAGCAAGGGAGCATGGGCCCACGATTATTTCCCGATTAGTTACACAAACTCGTATAGTCGAAGAAGCAGTGTCCGTCTTCTTCCTCTTAGATGTGGTGTTCACACCTTGAATGATCTCAAACATGCGCAGGAGAAGCAGAAAGATGAAAATTGCCACTGTAGTAGATCTCCTAATAGGCATTTTGACCCCGACAAAGTTGCCTATAATGCTCTCTTGAACAAAGCAATGGTAAAAGTTTGATCATAAAGAAGATATGTTTGATGACCTGTTCTCCACAGCCAAGTCAATGTCCCAAGTTAGATCGTTGGCCAGAATGAAATATCACGATGAAGGGTTAGTTGAATTCAACAGACTTAGAGAACAGAGGTTGCAAACTCTGCCCCTAGATCTGTTAGCAACAAGCCCAGCAGCAGGATCAAGCGAGCCTAAACAGCGACATACTAAGGAACCTCTGGTTATAACAAATGAATAGGAGAAAGTGCAAGAGGAAACCCAGACGAAAGAACAGGAACAGAGCACCATAAAGGTAAATCAAGATACTCAAATTGATCCCGAATTGCTCCAGGAATGGCAGCAATTCGATTCAATTATCAACAATCCTGAAGGTTCAAAAGAAGCCCAAACATCAAGAGTAGCAGACACACAGGAGAACGTTTCAAAACAGGTTCCAGGTGAAACCAACGGCCTACCCAGTTCCAAAGGTAGAGATAATCCCAAAGGACCCCTCCAATCAAGTTATTTTGCAGATAGAAGAAATTCCTCCCTTGGATGTCTTCTATAGCCCGAAACACAAAGCTGTGCTAAAACGACAAAGGAAGAGGAAAAGAACTGATCAGCCTTCCCTGTTCCCAGAATTAACAGTGACGGGAAATGTAGTTTGGAAGGGGGAATTTGACCCCTCTGAGGACCTAACAAAACTATCACAATTTGCTGGAGCCTATTCGGCAGCAACAATAGATAAGGCATCGGAGGTAAGTCTTTTATTAAAAACAAAAGACCAGGATATTTTCTCATTACAAGCGCAACTATCAGAAGCACGGCAGAAGGCAGAGCAGGCAGAACTGCAATTGTTAACACAACAACAAACCAATAATCAATTAACTCAACAATTGCAGGAAGAAAACCAGAGGATTGATCAGAGTGCAATCCAGAAGCAGAAAGAGTTATCAGAGGCATTGGCACAACTCAAGACAGCCAATGAACAAATGCTGAAGATAAAAGATGAGCAGATTGCTCAACTATCAGCCCAGCTTGAGAAAACAAAGAATCTTCCACAGGTAGCTGAATTCAGGGCAGAGGCAGTGCAAATAAACAAAGCATTATTAACATAGATAAAGTTGTTATGTCAACAAATCGCCCAGGCAGAACCTTTATGTGACTCAACAACATCTCTAAGTGATAAATCGGCTGATGCTAGAACAGACTTCGAGCAGGCCGATGAGACATTGACCAATTATCTTGAGTGGCAAGGTACTGAGGAAGGACAGTCGGCTAAATTTCCAAAGATCCTAGAATCGCATAAAGAGATATTATTTATGGAATGGAAATCCCAGTTAATGAAAGTAGAGAGGGCAGTTTCCAGATGCAAATTAACCACAAGTAATTTGGTTGAATTGATTAATGACACTCTCTACTTATCTAACATGATTTCCCAATGTACCCCAGGTAAATTGACATCAGCTAAAACATTGGAACAGTCATGTTACTCAGAGCTAGAGAAAACTGGCAGATTAATCGCAGGAATTAACAGTTTGACATGGGACACCTATTGGATGTTCTTAGTCAAACCCTACAGCTAGAGAGCCGCCCTCAAATGCCTCTCAGATGCAATCGGATGCATCATTCCCGAAATGCAGGATGCCACCTATGATGCCCAACTCAATTCTCGCCTTAACCGACCACCAGAAGTGGAGCCGATGCTTGCAATCTGCCAGCTCAGAACTAGAGATGAACAGCCCAAGTGATGATTCATGCCGCCGACTGCCAGATTGCCATGAAGGAGATATTCAAGATTGTATGATACCAATTAAGTAGGATTTTTCAGTTTCATAGATATTTAGATAGAATTAGTATTTATAGACCCTTTCATGCATTTAGAAAGAGTCGTAAAGTTTTGTATATGACTTAAAACCTGAAGTTGCACTATTGTACTTCAGGCGTATTCTTTTATAAAACTGGACCAATTATTCTAATTTTGACAAGGAAGCTTTTATGCAAATGTGCACTACTGTCTTTGTGTGAAAGTATTTTTGCGTTGAAAGAAGAATCTCAAATAGCGATTGATATTGGGGAATGACTTGCAGCTCATATGGTACTATTATCTATGTCTGAATCCATTCTTTTTATATAAATTGTTGTTTGATTACTTTTGCTATTATTGAATATATGTATGTGTTTTAACAGTATTTTTGTATTCCTTCCACTATTGGATGTTTATGGTATGCTTTTCTTTCAATCATATATATGTCAATGATATAAATTGAGATAAGTGTAACAATGTTTTATCAATTACTTCATTCAACTAATTGAATGAAGTAATTATTATTTAAATAAATATCTTTGTTTATTAAATAGTGTCATCTATATGCCTATTGACAAACACGGATCATCAAACGTTGCACTTAAGAATAGAAGATTCCCGGGATAAAATAGTTATTTGCATTTTTGCTCATAGATTAAGTACTCCATTCATTATTTTTTATTAAAACAATCATTCATCCACCCCTTTCTATTCTTTATCGGGAAACTGGTCCCATTATATCCAGTCGGAGCCACCATCCCAAACGGAAAAGGAGCTGTTTAAGGTCCGGACCGGGTGGTTATCCCACAGTGTTGTTGCAGCGATTTTCGAGGCATCAACATTTTTGGCGCTAGAAGGAGGGCCATCAACTGTGAATGGCAAGAAAACCCAAATCTGCAAACCATTCTAAGAGTAATTCTCCCTCCACATCACCTCGTACTTCCCAATTACATGCTGGTTCTCCAGCATCCAAGCAAGAAGAAGAGGTATCCACTATCACTGCTCAAACCCACCATACTCTAGAACAATTAAGTCTTGAATCTCCTGAAGTTCAGTCTCTCATCCAAAAACTTCAGAGTTTCTCGATTTCACCACAGAAATCTGAGCTATCTCAAAGCAGTGAGACTTCGCAATTCAATCTACCTCACCCTCTCACTAGACTTCAGAGTGAGAAGCTTGGTATTGAACCTACTGAATTCCCTTTACCTAAAAGGAAAAGGGCGAAGAAAAACACTGAAGATTCTGACAGTGAAGCACTTTCATCCACATCCTCCATCTCATCCTCCCCAGTGCGAAGTCAACCATCCACTCCCTCATTACATATTGTTGTTCACCAGGAATTTGGAACTTCAATATCTCAACCTGCTCACTCCTCAACATCAATTCCTTCCCAGACATCTGGAATCTCAACAACAGTATCATCCACCACTGGTATTACAATGGCAGATCCATGGACCAGACCTGGTGCAGTCAACATGCTCGCACCATTACATGCATTACCAGATGCTCCTGAAAAATGGCTACCCAAGTTTAATCCAGAAAATGGAACCCAAGCTGAGGAACATATCAATAACTTCATGTTAGCAGTTAATTTGAAGGGAGTAACAGAGCAAGATGTCGTTGTTAGGCTTTTTCCTTATACGTTGCAAGGATTAGCAGGATCCTGGTATTTTTCCCTGCCTTCTGATTCTATTACCAGTTGGAACATTTGCCAAGAACAGTTTCTCACTAAGTATGGAGATGACAGATCTTTAGCTACACTAATAAATGATCTCTCCAATCTTAGGATAGAGCATAGGGAACCCATTAAAGAATTTAATGCTCGTTTCAATAAAATTTTGAATAAAATCCCAACGACCTCCAAACCAAGTGAACAAATCAGAAGTGAGTGGTATATTACTGCCCTACCTGCCAATATAGCTATTTTTGTAGATAGGGCCGCAAAACCAACACTCGCTGAAAACATGAAAGAAGCACTTGCTGTGGAGAAACGTATCAATGCTCTAGAAAAGAAAGCGGCTCTTGAGGAAAGAAAAACCAAAAAAGTTTCATTCAAAGATGACTCAAAGAAGAAAACCTCGAAAGATCCATATGACATGGAGGGCCTCCAAAAGGTCCTCAAGACCATGTCAAATGAAATGGTTGAAATCAAGAAACAAGTCACTGAAACTTCAACCAAAAGGCCTTTTAAGAATTACAAGAAAAACGAATCAAAACCACCAAATGTCATATCTTATGCAGATTCAGATCAAGAAGAAGAGGAAGAGGAAACAATCTCACTAACTGATAATGAAGAGGAAGTTGTTGAATGCCATGGCATGTGGGATTTCATACTGCCCAACTCCGATACAGATAATGATGAAGAAGCTTTTCCTGTCTCTACTAGGAGTAAAAGTACCTCCGAACCTGTTCAGGCAACTTCAAAGAAACGGAGTGCAGGTGCTGCTACAACAAAGGAAAAGGTACCTACAAAGAAGTCACCTGCAGCAGTTCCCCAAAACCAACCTTCAACTTCAAGTACTCCTTCAACATCTAAAACATTAGTAGTATCCGATTCAATGGATTACAATATTGTTGATGATATGAAGAAAACTAAGGCAAACATTACTATGTTTGAACTTAGCAAATTAAAACATCAGCAGAAATGGCTTCTCAAAGAGTTGAATGCTGTTCCCTCTTCACCTCTTCCCAGTGCTAAAGCTGCAAATGATTCAGGTCAACCACCTTCTGGTATGATAGAAGCTACTGATTCAATTCTGATTGGAGATAGATCGAATTCTCATACTCCACCCTTCCTTTTGACCTTTGAGATCTACAACAGAAACCTACACAACTGTTTGATTGACTCAGGGGCATCATCCAATATAATGCCAGCTTCAGTTTGTTCCAAATTGAACATAGAACCCCAAAAGTCTTCCATACACATTGTACAGTTAGACAGAACCAAGGTCCAGGTTTTAGGAGAGATTAACTCTGTAACTATCAGGTTATCAGCTGATCCACGGGTAGTTCAACGAATTGATATCCTAATAGCTGATATACCTGAATTTTATGGGTTAATTTTGAGTAGGGATTGGTCTGAAAAGCTCCATGGGTATATTTCTACTGATTGGTCTCACATGTGGTTACCCTATAAGGGAAAGACAAATCAAATAAAAATCAATCGAGAGAAACACATGACCCACACTGTAACAGATTTTGAACAGGAAAATCAACCAATTGCTTTTAATAACAACATCTTGGGAAATTATTCATCAGAGTCATTTTTTGGAAATCTCACTGCCCAACCATCTCCTTTCTCAGTAAACAATTTAACATCACAAATTGAAAACTATTCACAAACAGATAGGTCAAGATGTTTTAGTGATACTGGGGAAACTGTAAATAAAATTGTTAATACTTCTTTATTTTGGTCTTTATATTTTGATGGCTCCAAATCTAACGAAGGTTCAGGAGCAGGGTGTATCTTGGTTAGCCCGCAAGGAGAAAAAACAATGCTGTCCTGTAGGTTAGAATTTGAATGCACAAACAATACAGCCGAGTATGAAGCCTTAATCCAAGGTCTGTATAAAGCAATTGGCCTTAAAGTGCAATATTTGAAGGTATTCGTCGATTCTGAAATTATTGTCAAACAGGTGAGAAATACAATTCACTGTCTTTCAAATCACCTCAAACATTATCAATCGCTGGTACAAGAACTCACCACGCACTTTTCTGCATTCAATATTTCTTCTATCCCTAGGTCTCAAAATTCAGCAGCAGACTTGCTAGCCAACGTTGCCTCCAGACTCATACCCTCCGAAGATTATAGCCCAGATAGATTTTCAATAGAATTACTTTTTAGGCCATCAATTCCTGACAATGTCACTAATTGGAGAGTGTTTAATCACGATGAAGACATTTTACAATTTTTGACTTCAGAAAAGTCCTATGATGACCAGATCATTGAAGAAAGCAAACATGACCTTCAAATGAGAGGTAAATCCGAGGAAAATTCAATTCCAAAGCCTGTGGTGAAGCTTGAGGATCTTTATGATATTAAAGACAGGTTTAAACCTGTGACTAATGCAAAGCTCCAAAGTTCTACTTTAAGGTTTGAATTGATAAACCTTGGCACTGAACAAAATCCTCAAAACATCAATCTAGGATTAGGACTTTCTGTAGAAGAAAAGGAAGCATTCATTAAACTCTTAAAGAAACATAAACATGTTTTTGCTTGGAAATATGACGATTTAAAGACATATGATACAACTATTATCCAGCATACCATTCCAATGCTTCTCGATCAGAAACCAGTCCAGCAGAAATTAAGGAAAATACATCCGAACTTAGAGAGTCAAATAAAATCAGAACTCAACAAACTCTTGAAAGCTAAGATTATTTTTCCCGTTCGGCACTCAAACTGGGTCTCTAATATGGTGCCTGTCAGAAAGAAAAATGGCAACATTAGGATTTGTATAGATTTCAGAAATATGAATAAAGCAAGCCTCAAAGATAACTTCCCATTACCTACTATGGAGCATATACTCCAATCAGTAGCAGGCTCTGAATTAATGTCCTTTTTAGACGGTTTTTCAGGATATAACCAATTTTTGGTTCATCCTGATGATAGACTTAAAACCACATTCAGAACAAAATGGGGAACTTATGCTTATCAGAAAATGCCTTTCGGACTTATTAATGCAGGAGCCACATTCCAAAGAGCAATGGATATCACTTTCAAAGGATTGATTAATAAAACGGTAGTTATCTACCTAGACGATATTACTGTATTTTCTAGAAAGAGATCCAATCATTTGTGTGACTTAAATCAAATTTTTCAACGCTGCAAAAGGTATGGTATCTCACTCAATCCTAAAAAATCCTTTTTTGCTCTTGATCAAGGAAAGCTCCTGGGTTTTATTGTTTCCAAAGATGGTATTTATATTGATCCTGACAGGATTAAAGAAATTTCTGAAATCCCATTTCCTCATAATAAAAAATCCATGCAGTCTTTTCTAGGTTAGATCAACTTTGTCAAAAGATTTGTTCCTGATTTTTCTCAGATCATTTTACCATTACAAAGCATGATTAAGAAAAATTCAGTGTTTAAATGGGGATCTGTGGAAAAAGAAGCATTTGATTTAATCAAGCAATCAATAATCAATGCCCCCGCTTTAAACACTCCCAATTTTTCTAATCATTTCACATTGTATACTATCGCATCCGATTCATCTTATGCAGCAGTACTCACTCAGATTAATGATCATGAACTTGAAGCACCGATTTCATTTTTTAGTTCAAATTTCCAGGGTGCAGAACTAAATTACTCCGAAGTTGAAAAACAAGCCTTTGCTGTGTATAAAGCCATTAAACACTATAGGCCCTTCCTTTTAAAAGCCCATACAAAGGTTATAGTTCCTTTTTCTGCAGTAAGACAATTACTGATCCAAAGGGAATTAGGTGAGAAAAGGGCCAATTGGGTTACAACACTTCAAGAGTATGACTTAGAAATTAAGCCAGCAACGATTGTGAGGGGTCAAGGTTTTTGCAGGTTGTTAGAAGGAGCATCCAACATTCCGGAATCAGGTGATACAGAACATATGGAAGAAATCAATCAGATAAGTATTACCAATTATGAATCTCAATATGCAGATTTAATCTTTTATTTGAAAAATGGATATGCTCCTCCTAATCTTTCTTATAAAAACAAATGGGCCATTATATTAAAAGCAAAAAACTTCATAATCATTGATGATGTACTTTTTAGACAAAACTATGATTCAGTTTTATTAAGATGCCTAGAAAAACCTGAAGCACAAAAGGTTTTGCAGGAGCTACATGATGGACCAGCCGGAGGACATTTTGGAGCTGACACTACAGCTCACAAAATCATTCATGCTGGGTATTATTGGTCCACTTTATTCAGAGATACTCACTAATATGTAAGGAAATGCCAAAGTTGTCAAACCTCCAGTGGAAGACAAAGAAAATCAGCTTTCCCTTTGCAACCAGTCAACATTGAGCAACCTTTTGAACAATGGGGATTGGATATCGTTGGGGAAATTTCTCCACAGTCTTCCAAATAGCATAAGTATATCCTTACTGCTACTGATTACTTTACCAAGTGGGTTGAAGCAATTCCGTTAAAAACAACAAACTCTGAAGGAATTATAGAATTTATAGATCAATTCATCATTACCAGGTTTGGTGTCCCAAATGCTCTTGTCTTTGATAATGCATCTTATTTCTATGGTAATGCCATGTTTGAGTTCGCTATTAAAAGAGGTTTTAAACTAAAATATTCTGCAAATTATTATCCCCAGGGTAATGGTCTAGCAGAGTCTACCAATAAAAATCTCCTTAAAATCATTAAGCGAACTATTGAACATAATCATAAAAATTGGCATAAATCTTTAATATTCGCACTATGGGCAGATAGAATAACACAGAAGGCCTCCATAGGTACTTCTCCATTCAATCTTGTATATGGGAAAGAAGCAATACTACCAACTAATCTAGCACTTCCTTCTCTAGCCCTAGTGCAGTTTATTGAAGAAAGCCCCTCTTCTTCTATCCAACTTAGACATGATCAAATTTTAAAATTAGAAGAAGAAAGAGAAAAGGCTAAGATTACTCATGCAAAACATTAGCAGATAATAAAAAAATCATTTGATTCCGCTTCATCCAATTCTAAACAGTTGCAGGTTGGTGATTTAGTTCTGAAATGGGATAAAGCCCATGAGGATAAAGGTAAACACACCAAGTTCCAAAAGATGTGGCTTGGACCATTTCAGATCAGCGAGAAGATAGGCCATTCGACATTCATGTTACAAGATCTAATAGGAAAGAGGGATTCTCTTCCTGTTAATGGCCTCATCTTAAAGAAATTCTTCAATTGAGAAGGTAATCCCTTCTCCTTTAGTTCTAAGTAGGATTTTTTTTTTTTTAGGATCATTAGGAAATAAAGTTGTAAGGTATCTTCCATTGAACTTTGCTGTATTTAAAAGTTGCTCAAAAGAAAGGATTGTTGATGTTCACTTTTAAATAAATAGAAGTCTTGAACAAGAGGAACAATTTCTAGGAAACTAGGTATAATTGCATTCTGAAGCCACCCTTCAATTTTTGCGAACTCTTCTCAAAGTTTAGAAGTATTAAAAAATCATTTTATGTTTTTAAATTGGTCAACAAAAAGGTTATCAATATCAAAACAGAAACTAATCCAATTTCAACATCTTCAACTCTTACCCTGTCATCCATTTACTCTTAAGGAGAAAATTGTCCATCCCATTCACCAAAAGTTTATGATTACTCAGAGTGTAATTCTAAAAATTTTGATATAAAAGATAAGAGGTCTTATTACAAGCCTGCTTACCATGATCATAGGGAAATAGTTTAACCGACATTACCAAAGCTGCATACCAAAACAGGGTAATGGCTTAAAATTATAAGACAGGGGGTCTCATCACGAGCCAGCTTGTTCGGTTAGATTACTACTAGTGAATGGCATTGTCAAACAGCTGGCCACCAAACCAGGACAATGGCTTTTTATCTTAGAAAATAACAGAAAAAGTAAAAGGAAACACAAAATATGAAAGCATATTTTGAATTCATTCTGTTAATCATACTCTCAAATGGATGGGATAATGGACAATAACATGGTTAAAAGGTATCCCTGTCGGAACTATGAACGTTTACTGGCAGCAGAGGCTCTACCTATGACAAACGAGTTAACCAAAAAGCTGCTTTGGAAAAGTTTTCTGTTTTATCATTATAAACCAATAGAGGCCTATTTAAAACTTAGAATGTATCTAATTTTCAACAAAGAGAGGAAATTAGCAAAAAATAGTTTCATTTTATTTGGAGTGCATATATACTTAGTTATATTAGAATTTTCCCTTTTGATTGAAACTCTATTTTGAAAAAGTTTAAGTATTTCTATACTTTTCAGAGATAACTGTTTCTTCCAGCGAATCACCAATTGTTGTCCTCTACAACAACCCCCCATTTCATATAATTTTTATTCACAACACTATAATATGAAATGGGTCCCTTTTATTTTTAATTGGTATCAATTTTGTATTATTCAATAAGGTCCGAAAATGAAATAAAAAACATTACAAAAAACCTTTTTGACAAACCAATAATGGCCTTGGGATATAAATAATTAAATCTTTTATCATTGCGATAAAGCGATCGCAAGATCGCATATCGCAATGACAAAGGAAACATAACTTAAGGAACTTTTGGTTTGCTCCGAAGCGATATACCATGCATGCTTTTAAGCGATCGGCGATATACCATGCGATATACCAGTTAGATGCTCCCAATGCGATGCGATATCGCTATCGGCGAACGAGAATTCCAAGAGATGCCAGTATAAGAAAAGCGCCTTTTCGCCCCGATGCGATGCGATAAAGTCAAAACACGAACTTCAAAAAAGTTGTTAAAACGGGGATATTACGATTAATTCGTATTAAAAGCCTTATCTTTATAATGGAGATTCACCTGCGCTCAACCGCCAAAACGGCCAAGGCACGCTTAAACAAATCATTTCACCAATAAACGACGTGATGGACATTTAAATGATTGATAGGTTTTTGCGGCCATTTAATGAAATATTAAGTCTAAATCTTTTTACGGATTGGATCCATGGCAACCTTAAGTTAATTCTTCATCACGCATTAATCAATATATTTCCCCCGTATTTGGTTTTTACTGCCAATTCTCTGTGTTACGCTTATTTTTACTCCTGTGCAGAATTCCTCTAAGCTGATAGATGCAAGCAAAATGGGGAAGAAGTCCAAGAAAACCACAAACGCTTCCGCTTCGCCAGCCAAAGAACAAGCCATCACTGATCCAGGAAATAAAAAGAAAGGGTTGATATCCGATACTACATGTTCAGGTCTTGGCAAAACTTCTTGGCAAAGTACCTATAATTTGATAGAAGCCGAAGAACCTGAAGTGACAACAGTAGAAGCCACAGTCGATACGACTTAAAAATCTGAAGGCACTTTAAAGGACTTAGCTGACTCTTTCCTTCATCGGATAGCAGCTCGGGAACAAATTCTCCCATATACGGATGTAGTAAGGTGGGCAATTGAGGAACTCCCAATCACAGACAGAACCTTCTGCACCAGAGATGGGAGAGTCTTCGGTTCATTTCAAGCTAATGATTTAAGGCAGATGTATCATTTGCCTGAGCCTGAGAAGAAGTACAACAAGGCATTTCTGGAGAAATTCCGAAATGAGAACGAAACTGAATCCGAACCCATTCGGAATTGGAGGCAGAATCCGGCAAAACACAAGCATAAATCTTCCGGTATGTATTCTGTTGATTCTCTATGTTCTCCTTACTTTTATGCTGGAATCATGATGTGTAGATTATGGGGTTTGCACGACTCCTCTAATTTCACTATAGAAATGGTTCCTTTAATGGAGGCAGCGTGTAATAGTGAAATTATGGATTGGGGAACTATACTGTCTGACAAATTAGCCACCGCAGTTCTTGATTTCAGAGGCAAGACCCGCATTTCTGAAAGGCTTATTTCCCCATTCTACTATAGTGCTTATATCCTGGACACCCTGTGTTTTAATTCTGAATTTCCCGTGCTCGGCTGGAGGTGGACTCCAAAAGACCCCATGCCCATTCACATATACTATCAGAAAGTGTGGAAAACCTCCCATAGGCACCATTTATACCAAATCTGCAATGGCTTCATGTTACCCATTCATTACTCTATTTTTGATAAACCTACTCCCAAGATTTCCTACCAAGCAGGGATTGATTTAACTGGCTTAGGGAGATGGTTTGCAGAGGAAAAATTTACTTATATTAGAATTTTTGGCAGCCTAGCCAAACCCCATGTTCTTCCTTTGTATATACCTGATAAACTGCTGGCAAGGGAGATAGCCTATCAGATTATTTCCGAGGGCGTTACACAAACTCTAAAGAGAAATAAGAAGCAGGTCTGGCCCTCTTTCCCTCTTAGATGTGGTGTCTACACCTTGAATGATCTCAAACATGCAGAGAAAGAAGCTATAAAGATGAAATCATTAACTCTAGCAACTCTCCCTAATAGGCATTTTGATCCCGACAAAGTTGCCTATAATGCCCTTGAACAAGCCAAATTGGCAAAGTTTGATCATAAAGAAGATATGTTTGATGACCTGTTCTCCACAGCCGAGTCAATGTCCCAAGTTAGATCGTTGGCCAGAATGAAATATCAAGATGAAGGGTTAGTTGAATTCGACAGACTTAGAGCACAGAGGTTGCAAACTCTGCCCCTAGATCTGTTAGCAACAAGCCCAGCAGCAGGATCAAGCGAGCCTGAACAGCGACATACTAAGGAACCTCTGGTTATGACAAACGAACAGGAGAAAGTGCAAGAGGAAACCCAGACGAGAGAACAAGAACAGAGCACCATAAAGGTAAATCAAGATACTCAAATTGATCCCGAATTGCTCCAGGAATGGAAGCAATTCGATTCAATTATCAACAATCCTGAAGGTTCAAAAGAAGCCCAAACATCAAGAGTAGCAGATACACAGGAGAACGTTTCAAAACAGGTTCCAGGAGAAACCAGCGGCCTACCCAGTTCCAAAGGAGTAGAGATAATCCCAAAGGACCCCTCCGATCAAGTTATTTTGCAGATAGAAGAAATTCCCCCCTTAGATGTCTTCTATAGCCCGAAACACAAAGCTGTGGTAAAACGACAAAGGAAGAGGAAAAGGACCGATCAGCCTTCCCTGTTCCCAGAATTAACAGTGACGGGCAATGTAGTTTGGAAGGAGGAATTTGACCCCTCTGAGGACCTAACAAAACTATCACAATTTGCTGGAGCCTATTCAGCAGCAACAATAGATAAGGCATCGGAGGTAAGTCTTTTATTAAAAACAAAAGACCAGGATAATTTCTCATTACAAGCGCAACTATCAGAAGCAAGGCAGAAGGCAGAGCAGGCAGAATTGCAATTGTTAACACAACAGCAAACCAATAGTCAATTAACTCAACAATTGCAGGAAGAAAGGCGGAGGATTGATCAGAGTGCAGTCTAGAAGCAGAAAGAGTTATCAGAGGCATTGGCACAACTCAAGACAGCAAATGAACAAATGCTGAAGATAAAAGATGAGCAGATTGCTCAACTATCAGCCCATCTTGAGAAAACAAAGAATCTTCCACAGGTAGCTGAATTCAGGGCAGAGGCAGTACAAATAAACAAAGCATTATTAACACAGATAAAGTTGTTATGTCAACAAATCGCCTAGGCAGAACCTTTATGTGACTTAACAACATCTCTAAGTAATAAATCATCTGATGCTATAGCAGACTTCGAGCAGGCCGATGAAACAGTGACCAATTATCTTGAGTGGCAAAGTACTGAGGAAGGACAGTCAGCTAAATTGCCAAAGATCCTAGAATCGCATAAAGAGATATTATTTATGGAATGGCAATCTCAGTTAAACAAAGCAGAGAGGGCAGTTTCCAGATGCAAATTAACCACAAGTAATTTGTTTGAATTGATTAATGACACTCTCTACTTATCTAACATGATTTCCCAATGTACCCCAGGTAAATTGACATCAGCTAAAACATTGGAACAGTCATGTTACTCAGAGCTGGAGAAAACTGGCAGATTAATCGCAGGAATTAACAGTTTGACATGGGACACCTATTGGATGTTCTTAGTCAAACCTTACAGCCAGAGAGCTGCCCTCAAATGCCTCTCAGATGCAATCGGATGCATCATTCCCGAAATGCAAGATGCCACCTATGATGCCCAACTCAGTTCTCGCCTTAACCGACCACCAGAAGTGGAGCCGATACTTGAAATATGCCAGCTCAGGACTAGAGATGAACAGCCTAAGTGATGATTCATGCCGCCGACTGCCAGATTGCCGTGAAGGAGATATTCAAGATTGTTTAAATACCAATTAAGTAGGATTTTTCAGTTATATAGATATTTAGATAAATTTAGTATTTATAGACCCTTTCATGTATTTAGAAAGGGTCGTAAAGTTTTGTATATGACTTAAAACCTGAAGTTGCACTACTGTACTTTAGGCGTATTCTTTTATAAAACTGGACCAATTATTCTAATTTTGACAAGGAAGCTTTTATGCAAATGTGCACTACTGTCTTTGTGTGAAAGTATTTTTGCGTTGAAAGAAGAATCTCAAATAGCGATTGATATTGGAGAATGACTTGCAGCTCATATGGTACTATTATCTATGTCTGAATCCATTCTTTTTATATAAATTGTTGTTTGATTACTTTTGCTATTATTGAATATATGTATGTGTTTTAACAGTATTTCTGTATTCCTTCCACTATTGGATGTTTATGGTATGCTTTTATTTCAATCATATATATGTAAATGATATAAATTGAGATAAGTGTAACAATGTTTTATCAATTACTTCATTCAACTAATTGAATGAAGTAATTATTATTTAAATAAATATCTTTGTTTATTAAATAGTGTCATCTATATGCCTATTGACAAACATAGATCATCAAACGTTGCACTTAAGATAGAAACTTCCCGGGATATAATAGTCATTTATATTTGTTGTTTATAGATTAAGTAAGGTTTGAACATATTCCACACTTCCATCAAGACAATCATGAAAGATGAAACCTATTGATATAGGAGGCTAACACTGTCTATTGAATGCCTCTTTATGTTCAGATAATTTTTTAAGTCCCTTTGTTGAGAAGTACATATAATTAAGGATTCTTAATTTCCCTTAGTTCTACTTTTCATTCCAAAACCATTGATGTCCATTTCATTGCACCTGAAAGACCTTGAAAGATCCATTGGCCAAGTTAGATTTTCCCTTTGATACCCCTGATCCATTGATTGACTTATCATGACTTCCATTTGACTTCATCTCCCAATGACTTAGAGATTTCCTCACTCTGCTTATGCTGCTCTTATTATCATGTCCAACCAAACAAACAAAAATCCCTCATACTTAATAACTAGCCTAAAATCAGTCCTTAAAAAGCAAACAAGTCTTATCTTTGCAAACAATTGAGAGATCCCTCTCTGAGACTAGGAAGGCTAGGTCCTAGAACTCGAAAGATTGGTTTTTATGTTGCCTTTTCACTTGGTATACCAATCTGCCAAATCACAAGACCACAACACTAGTGCCTTCATAAATATGTCTGCATCCTGCTCCTCTGTGAGAATGTACTCTAATGACATAATCTTCCTCTGCACACAATCTCTAATATGGGATATCGGATATCAATATGCTTGGACCTGTCATGAAAACCTGGATTAACCGAGATTTTGATGCAACTCTGGCTATCACAATGTATCATCTTCGGATCCATCTATCGACCAAAAAAACCAACAAGTATCTTCCTCATCCAAATGGCCTCACATGTTGCCTGACTTGTTGCCATGTACTCTGCCTATGTTGAATTGAGTGCAACTGATCTCTATTTCCTACTGTATCAAGAAATTGATGTTGATCCTATGATGAAGATGCCCCCTGATGTGCTCTTCACGTTGGATGGAATCCCTTCACAATCTTCATCGGTGAAGCCTTGAAGCCTCACTTATTCCATTTGTTTGTACCATAACCCATACTTTATAGTGCCTCTGAGGTATCTCAACACATGCTTTCATGCCTTCCAAAAGATCTTGGTAGGCTTAACCATAGCTTGACTAAGTTGGTTAACTGCATAGCATATATATGGTCGTGTGTTCACCAAATACATGAGTGAACCCACAAGCTGTCTGTAAATAGTAGCATCCACTACTTTTCCCGAAGTAGCATCCTCCTTCATCCAGTTTCCTGCTAGAGGAGTCTCTATGGGTTTGTTTCCCTCCATGTGGAACTTTCTGAGGATATCGTAGGCATACTTGCCCTGAGATAAAAATAGCTCCCTGTCTGTTTTCCATATTTCCAATCCAAGGAAATAGTGCAAGAGCCCTATGTCCTTCACCTCAAATTCCTTTGCAAAATCCTCTTTGCAAGACTTGATGAGCGTCTCATCACTTATCAATATCAGATCATTGACATAAATTACAATAATCAAAAGCTTACCATCTACCACAATCTGATAAAGGTTTGAATCCGCTTCACTCTTGGTGAATACCAACCTATTGAAATAACTGTTGATCCTAGTGTACCAAGTACGAGGTGCTTGCTTCAACCCATACAATCCTCTCTTGAGTTTGCACACATGTGACTCCCTATCTAAGGTCTCAAAACCTTTAGGATGCTCAATGTACACCTCTTCCTTAATAACTCCATTGAGAAAGGTTGTATTTACATCCATCTTATGTATCTGCCATCCCATCTGCGCTGAGAGTGCAAGGATGGAAATGATAGATGAGTACCTTGTGACTGGTGAAAAATTCTCATCATAGTCAATCCCCTCCACCTGAGAGAACACTATAGCCATAAATATGGCCTTGTTATTCTCCACACTCCCATCTATTGCATGCTTCACCTTGTAGAACAACCTGGATCCTACAACTGACTTCCCCACTGGTCTTGGGACAACTTCCCATCCATTTTTTCTGATAATGGAGTCATACTCCTCAACCATGGCATCAACCCACATTGGTTGCTACACTATTTCCTCAAAATAGGATGGTTCTATCTCAATACCTTCGCTCATAAGAGCCAATGTAGTCAAGGTACCGCTATGGGGACCTTCTATGCCCGTGTTGTGATGTGGGTGCTCCTACATTCTCTTTCACATCTAGAAACAATTTGTCGTACTCCCTAGTGCGCCTTCCTTCCATCTCTAAGAGAGGACCCAAGGAGTGGGTTATCTCACCTTTGTTGCTCGCTTTGTGGCTTTTCCACATCTTGAAGTTCTTCTTTTTGGATCCAAGAGATCCTCAATCGCATGCAAATGAAGCCCCTCTCAATGTACCCGCATGGCATTTTATTCATCGACTTTACATCTCTTAGTACCACTATTATGTTGTGCTATAAAGTGCATCCAATAATTGTGAGGTGTATCAATGTACCTTATAAATATCCCCCAACTATTTTGATGGCTCTAACTTCTTCCTGGGTATATTTGGTCACATGGAATAAACCGATGAACCAAAACTTTTAAATTGGGGACACATCCGTGCCTACCGAAAAATCTTCCTCTAGTGTACTCATCCAAAGTATCTAATGAGGACTTCTACTATGAAAATTATTGTTGTATTGCATGCTTCTCCACCCACAAATGCAATAGTATGCCCCGATCATTACAACATAGCCCGTGTTGCTCCCACAATAGTTTTGTTATACCCTTTATGCAACCCCGTTCGTTGTGGTTTATGAGGTGCTATTAATTCTTCGAGTTCCTTTCGAGGCACACAAGTTATTGAATTTTTTTAGAGACATATTCTCCACCGTTGTCACTCCTCAAAGCCTTCAACTTCTTCCCCGTATCTTTATTGACAAGTGCCTTGAACTCACAAAACTTGGAGAACGTTTTGATATTTCTTCGCATCAAGAAAATCCAACACTTTCATGAAAATCATCTACAAAAATCACATAATACCTATGTTTTGTTGTGGAATTTGTTGAGAATGGTCCACACACGTCCGTGAACTCTCTCAAGGATCATCTTTTGCTTGGATTTCCTTGTCGTGAAAGTTGGCTTTTGGTATACTACCCCAATGTACACCCTTTGCATGTATCTCTACGCAAGTGTACCCCTTAGAAGTCCCGTAGAAATCTATTACGATCTTCAAATCACCATGGTGAAGACAGCCCAATATCCGTGCCATAACTCACCGATGTTTCAACCTCCACCTTCTCTTCTTCCGTGCTCAAGGAAACACAATCTTCTACATCCAATTGTAGAGGTTCTTTACTCGAACCCAAATCTTTTCACCTATCTCGTGGCCGTGTGATGAAGGAACGCCTTTCCTTCACCGAATATCACATCATATCCATATTCTTCTCAGCATAGCAACATAAAAATATTCTTTAAACCAAATAGTAACATACACATGACATATTTTAATGAGTGGATTACTTGACTTTCCGAAAGGTAACTCCGTACCAACACAGCACTATACCTCTCATCATATCCCATCTCAATGTGCGTTTGAATATCCTTCCCCTTCAAGCTACTAAAATAACGTTATTGTTTTGCCCAGGAATGAAGCTCCACTATCTAAGTACCACACAAAACCCATCACCGATAACACCACACATGTGATGAGAGTGAAATCCAACTTGACCCATGAAGCAAGTGCTTCACCCTATTCTTCTCCTAGGGCCTTCTTGTTGGTATTATTCTCACAGTATAATTTGTAGCATAGTATCTAATCTCATGACAATGAAAACATTTTACCTTTGACAAGTCTAGCTTTGTTTCCTCAAGCCATGAGTTAGATTTGAATTTGATGCCTTCTACTTTCTCTCTTTCTTTCTCCTTTCCATCCAAGGCACATTTATCCTCATCATCATTCTTTGATGATGAATTCATCTCCGTTGCTTCGACGAATTTCTTCGTACCAAGTCGGACCACAATTTCTCCCACTTAGTAGCCCTCTCCCATTACCGCAGCTTGGTATATGCCAACTCTTGGGAAGGCCTAGAAGTGCTAGGCTCAACAAATCATCTTGGTCTCAACCATTACCCCAACACTTCCAACCATATCGACATTGAGTGAAATTATTCACGTATTTCGGATCGTGTCGCCTTCGTCGTTCGATATTTTTGGAGATTCTCTTTCACGCCTGGGCCTTTCCGTAGTCAAGTGCCATTATTATGAAAAATCGTTAAGGCTCTCTCCACATAGCATATGGAGTATCCTTTCCATGGAGGTTCGACACAACATGATCTCAATATCCTTCTAACAAGATCCTTCTCTCCTTGCTGTTCTTCTTCCACATTAAGAAGTTGAGAATCCGATATTGCGGGTTGGGGAATATCATTGTCTATGAATTCGTTCGCCCGTTGTCCTCTAGCAAATGGTTTCCATCCGTCCTTCCATGCTATGTTTAATTAAACTCAAGGGCATTTTCTAGGTCTCAAGCCATTGAAAGACATCTTGATCTATTGTTGGCATCAAGAATAAACATGGAAAATTTTATGTAATTGCTCAAAACAAAATATGTTCTTATCTTCTATTGTGATTCTCGCTCGTATACCATGTAGAAATTATCCAAAGGACTCAATTGATCTTGTAATGTACTAAAAAAAAAATACTAAATCATTCTACAAATTGCGAAACCAATTTTGATCACACAATCACATAACGCAGTAAGAGAAAGAAATTATCAATCGCACAACACAAGATGTGGTATATGGGGAAAGAAACCGCTCAAACCCCACTATTTGTATATTGCATAAATTCAAGACTATGAAAAATACAATGTTATTTCACCGAGAAACCCATGCACCTCATCGATTATCTCACTCCGAACTAGGAAAAATTAGTGAAACACTTAACCAATTTCAACACCACCGAAATTACATTCTTGGAGAAATTGTGTCCCTATTAATAAGGAAATTCCTGAAGAATTGGTTGCACACCTTCAAGGCATCCCGATGACCTCATGCATGACCTCGTACAATTTTCTAATTATACAATTGATATTTATCTTCCCTTTAACCCCAATCTCAACTACGCTTCCCGCTCTGCTAACATGCAACAACTTACTATAGAAAATTTCAAATAATTGATCGACCACTATTTGTGAATTAAATCATATTTAATTCACTAGACATATCACTATCTCATCTCTTGGTTAGAACTAGGTAAACTTATTTAAACTCAAGAATTGAGTTAACTAATTACAACTCACAAATAACCTGTAACCGGACCCCTAAAACTTAGGAAGAAATCTACATGCCTCCAATTTGACCTCCAACTGAATTAACTAAGCTAACTAAGTCTTCCCAACCCGCTTAACACTTTAAAGTTGTTAAGAGATTGAATTAAACTTTTTCTTCTTAATTTAATTAAGGAAAAATAAAATTAGAATCCAACTTGGGGTGTCATTTCAACACTCCCTCTCAAAAAATAAAAGGATTAGCTGCCATACCTTTTCGATACTTTCTTTGTGAATTCTCAATTTTCTTTCCCCGATATTGCCTTCGTCAATATGTCCGCATCCGCTCCTCCTCATGAACATACTACAATGCCACAATATGCATCCTACCACAATCTTCCAGATGTTGATACCATATATCAATATGCTTGAACTTGTCATGAAAAAATACATTAACGAAGAGTTTGATGCAACTCCTCGTTATCACAATATATCACCATCGAATCCATTTGTCAAACAAAAAAAAAACCTACAAGTATCTTCCCGACCGACCGCAATGTAATCGCCCTCATTGAACCGAGTGTCACCGACTTTGTTTCTTTTTGGTACCAGGAAATTGCGGCTGATCCTATGCGTCGAAGATGCCCCTTGATGTGGTCTTCGTCTCGATGGAATCCTACCCAATAAGCATCGATGAAGCCTTGAAGCTTCGCTCCCTTTGTCCATTTGTACCATAGCCAATATTCTATAGTGCTCTAAGGTATCTCAACATATGCTTGCTTGACTTCCAAAAAGGGTTCTGGTAGGATTAACCATAGCTTGGACTAAGTTGGTTAACCTCATAGCATAAGGTTTGGTCGTGGCATTCACCAAATACATGAGTGAACCCACAAGAGTCTTCGTAAACAATAGCATCCACTACTTCGCTTGAAGTAGCATCCTCCTTCCTCAAATTTCCCTAGAGGAGTCTCCATGGGTTTGCTTCCCTCCATGGAATTCCCCCGAGGGTCTTGTTGGAATAATTTCCCGAGACACAAATAACTCCCCATCTCTTTTCCATATTTCCAATCCCATGAAATAGTGCAAGAGCTCCATGCCCTTCATCTCAAATTCTCTTGAAAGATCCTCTTCACAGACTCGATGAGCTTCTCACCAATTGGCCGCATCGCATCATCGACATAACGTACAACAATAATCAAAAGGCTTACCATATACCACAATATGATAATGTTAGCATCTCATTTCACTTCTCAGTGAAGCTCAACCCCAGTGGAAATAATTATCGATCCCCGGTGTACCAAGAATTCCAGGTGCTTGCTTTAGCCCATACACTCGCTCTCTTGAGTCTACACACATGTAACTCCTCGTCTAATGTCTCAAACCTTCCGGCCTCTCAATGTACACCTCTTCCTCAATCACACCATGAAGGAAGGTAGTCTTTACATCCATATGATGTATCTTCCATCCCATCTGGCAACGAGAATGTAAGGATGGATTTGATAACATGAACACCTTGCGATTGGTGCAAAAGTATCATAATCAATCCCTCCTACCCGAGATAACCCTATGGCCATAAACCTCGCCTTGTGATTCTCCACACTCCCATCTACTACCTTCTTCACCTTGTAGACCCACTTGGATCCTACAACTAACTTCCCCACACCGGGTCTTGGGACAACTTCCCCATGCACTCATTTCATGATGGAGTCATACTCTCAACCATGGCATCAACCGAAACTAGTTGTTGCACCGCTACTCTAAAGATATTGGCTCTATCTTCACAACTTTTCTCACAAGAGCCATGTAGCCAATGTATCGCTTGGGGACCTTCTCTTCCGCCCGTGTTGTGACATGGGTGCTCCCACATTCTCTCTCGCATTCAGAAACAATATGTCGTACTCTATGGTGTGCTTCCTTCCATCCGTGGTGGATGGCCCCGCATTAGTGGGTTATTCCACTCTTTGTTCCTTTGCTTATGGTTTATCCACATCTTGAGGTTATTATTTTGGAGCCAGAGCTCTCAACTACATGCAACCCAATCTCCCTCTCAAGGAAATTCGCATGGCCTTTTCTTCGTTGGATTTCGACATCTCTTCTCGACCACCTGCCATCCCCGTGTGTTGGCAAGTAAACCAAATAATTGTGAGTGTATCAAAAATACATAAATACCCCCAACCTCGTTGTTGGCTCTAGCTTCTTCCCCGGCATTTTTGGTCACATGGAAATAAATTGATGAACCAAAAATTTAAAATGCACAATATCCGGTCTCTTACCTTAAAAAGCTTCCTTTCTTGTGTACTCATCCCAAGTATATGATGAGGATTTATATTATGCACAAATATTGTTGTATTGCATGCTTTCGCCCACATATTCAACAACAAAGCCTCGATCATGCAACATATCTCGTGTTTCTCCCACAATAGTTTTGCGTGTTCTTCCTTTCCTAAACCCCATTATGATGTGGGTTATGAGGTTCTAGTATTAATCTCTTAGAGTTCCTTCTCGAGGCACAAAATTTCTGAATTTTTTAGATAAATATTCTCCACCATTTTTTTTCCTCCA
Source organism: Pinus albicaulis (assembly GCA_034641835.2). Classification (NCBI taxonomy): domain Eukaryota; kingdom Viridiplantae; phylum Streptophyta; class Pinopsida; order Pinales; family Pinaceae; genus Pinus; species Pinus albicaulis. Next base: position 45,369 of record JAXQQM020072576.1, on the reverse strand, counting down.
ACTCTTCACCTTCTTCCATGTATCTTTACTCTATAAGTGCCTTGAACTCGAAAAGTTGGAGAACATCTCGATCTTTCTTCTCGCATGGAGAAAATCCAACACTTTTTTGAAAACCATCTAGAAAAATCACATAATACTCGTGTTTTGTTGTGGAAGCTATTGAGAATGGTCTCACATACGTTTGAGTGAAGTCTCTATGATCGTCTTTGCTCGAATTTCCTTATCGTGAAAGGTGGCTTTGGCATACTTCTCAATGTACACCCTTTGCGTATCTCTATGTAAGTGTACCCTTTGAATTTCGTAAAATATGTTGCACGATATTCAAAGAATCATGGTGTAGGTGGCCCAATCTCATGCACAGCTACAATCGATGTCTTAACTTCCACCTTCTTCTTTCGTGCTCAAGGAAACAAGTTTTCTTACATCTAATTTGTAGAGGTTCTTTACTCGAACCCCAATATTTTTCACCCATTCGTGGCTTTGTGACGAAGGAACGCTCTTCACCGAATATCACATCATATGCATGGTCTTGCAACATAGCAACAAAACCAAATTATTCTTTAAACCAATAACATAAATGACATATTTTAATGTAACTCGGATTACCTTAACTCCTTAAAGGTAATTTATACCCACACCCTCTACAATATCCCATCTCGATGTGCATCTCGGAGATCCTTCTCCTTCAAGCTATTGAGGAATTCTTTGTTGTCGGTCATATGGAACGAAGCTCCACTATCTAAGTACCACAAAACCCATCACCGATGACACCATGTAATATGAGAGTGAAATCCAACTTCTAACTATGAAGCAAGTACTTCACTCCGCTCCCTCCTTAGGCCTTCTTGTTCGTCTTCTGGTGGAAAATTTGTAGTACAATTTCCAAGCTCATGACGTTGATTTTTTTTACCTTTGACAAGTATCGCTTCTTTCCTCGCCTTGAGGGGATTCTGATTTGGAATGGGACGCCTTCACATTCCCTTTTCTTCTCCTTTCTAGCTACACACATTTCTCCTCATCATCATTCTTTTTATGAGGATCCATCTTTGGTGCTCCACCAAATATCTTCTTGTACTAAGTATGACCACACAATTCCTCCCACTCCCTAGTGCTTTCTGTCCTCCCCGTTCGCAGTCTCCGGTAGTTATGCCAACTCTTGGGTTGCCTAGCGTTGGGCCCACCAAATCATCTTCGTTCAACTATTATCCCAACACTCTCCAAGTCGATTCCCATCGTAGTGAAATTTGTCAGTATTTTTGGATCGTGTCCCCTTCTTTATCTTGGATCTTTCCCAGCCTTGTCTTCAAAGACCAACTTCTCCCATGGTCACTACTATTCTCGAAATGCATTTCTAAGGCCTCTCACATAGCATATGTAGTATCCTTTTTCTTCCATGGAGGTTCGATACAACATGATCTCGAATTCCTTCTAACAAGATCCTTATCACCTTTACTACATTCTTCTCCCATGCATCAAGAAGTTGAGCATATGTTGTTGAAGGTCAACATTACCATCAGTGAATGCTCTTAAGTCTATTTCCCACTAGCACCGCCTCCATCCCGGCCCTTCCATGTTATGTAATTCGACTCCTCCTCAAGGGAATTTTTGAGTCTCGGTTTATTGTTATATCTTGACCTATTGTTATCCTAAAGAATAAATCGCAAATTCGATGTACCTATTCAAACAAACTTAGTTCTTCTCTTCTACCTGTGATTCCCCGATTTGATACCATGCATAAATTATCTAAAGGGATTCATATGATCTTGTAATGTACTAAAAAATAAATCCTTCTACAAATTGCAAGTAAACCAATTTTCGACGTACAATCACATAACAAGTAAGAGAAATAAATTATCAATCGGAAAACAAAAGATGTATATGGGGAAAGCAACTATTCAAAACCTCGCTATTTGTATATTGCATAAACTCAAATATCGTGAAACAATGCAATGTTATTTTCCTCACCCAGAAACCTCTCGTACTGGCGATTGTCTCACTTGATCTAGGAAAAATTAGTCAAATAATTAAACCAATTCCCCACTGTCCGGGATTGTGCCTTGCTTTACGCATTTTTGAAAAAGTGTGTCCCTATTAATAAGGAAATTACCAATAATTGATTGCACAATTCCTTCAAGGCATCCTAATGACCTCATGCATGACCCGTACAATTTTCTAATTATACAACTGATAGTTATCTTCTCTTTAACCCCAACTAAATCGGGCCTTCCTTATAAATCGACATGCAACAACGATTTAGAGAATTATTAGTTAATCGATTGACCACTACTTGTGAATTAAATCATATTTAATTCATTGGACCTATAACTAGCTCAATTATCATTAGAACTAGGTAAATTGATTTAAACTCGTTATTGATTTAACTAATTACAACTCACAAATAACTACACCAAACCCCTAAAACTTAAGAAGAACTCTACATGCTCTGGGCTGAATTCCAACTCGAATTAACTAAGCTAACAAAGTCATCCTCGACTCGCTAATACTTACAAGTTATGAGATGGAATTACAATTTTTCTTCCAATTTAATTGGCGAAAATTAAATCCTAAGCTCCCCTTGGGTGCCATTTCAACACACAAAGCTGTGCATGTGAGGAGGAAAATGAAGGAAAATAATGGAAAATTGAATAAAACAGAGGTCTCATTAATAAAAAGTCTTATGAGATCAAATATTACCTTGCCGCCCATTTTTGAGCCTTCTCTCCATTATATCTCTCTCACATATTCTTGGGCACTTAAAGTTTTATTGGAGCATTCTAGTATTGGATCAAGGAAACAAAGAAGGACAAGGAAGGAAAATGGAAGAAAAGATCAAGCAAGGAAGTCTAGGAACATCAAGCAACCACAACAAGAGTATTTACAAGCACTGACCCATATCCTGAGCCCTCGTTGTATGTGGCATGCATGTGTGTTATTGGTTCTCTTGCTGTCGTCAAGGTGGGATTTTTCCGATGTGACAATTTTCATAAACCTAGCCTTTCCATTTCCAAATAGCTATGGTGTGACGGGGTTCTTATGTTTGTTTGAGCCGGATTGCTCTGGATGGACTTACGTAAAGCTAAGTGGGGTTGTCTTAGGATTATTCACAAGGCTTAGGAACTTCCAGATGGGATACATGGTAAATATTGGATGTGAACACATCAATTACATAAGAATCATCGGCACCATGAATGGCGGGATAAGTACACAAAAGATCGTTGGTGAGTACTCCTTGATTTTGGGCCGAGGAATCCCTCGACCGGTAATGCGGGATACATGGAAAAGTTGAGAGGTTGAGATAGACAAATTCCTCGTTACTTAGGTGGATAGATACAGAGGCATCCATGCGTGTTTAGGGCCTAGTGAACCGGGTGGGGATTGGAACTAAAGCCCCGGTTGTATTGATGAGGGTTTGGGCCTAGTGATCTAGTGACCGTAGTAAAGCCTCGAGGAAGCCCTCGGTTGGTTTTGTTGTTAGTCCAAATATCCATGCTTGTATGCAGCATGGGGTGATTGATCGAAAGAAAGACGGTTCAACCAATCTATGGTCAGTGGTTCGTGGAAGTCTCAAACTCGGTTGGATTTTTTTTCATTCATTAATAAGAGCTTCTTCTCCTTCGTATTTTATGTGTAAATGTACTAGCTTATATGTGGATTTTATGGTTTTTATATCCTTGTTATTTTTGTTTGTTATATGTTGGTTATGAGTATGTTTCATGATGTAGACTTGGTGTATGGTTCTCATCATTTTTTTATTAGCAAATGAATGTATAATGTATATATGTCTCATGATGACAATGCAATTATTTTGATAAGGAAACAATGCTTCCTTACGAATTCAAGATAAGTATGAGAACCATATGCTTAGCTATATTGTTAAGACCTCCATAGATCACGTATTTGTGACATGTTTGACGAAATTTCGTCATAGCTAGTAGTCATATCAAGTATTTTTATCAAAGTTTGCATCAATATCTTTGTTACCATTTTATTTATCATTTACTAAGTTTTCATGAAGTTCGGGTAGTGTCTTGAGTCCTAGCCCTAAAAAAGGTGACACAAAATCCGAGATCATTTGCATAGAACTAGTCAAGAAAAGTCTACAATCGCTAGCATGCCCTCGCTATGGGAGCAATTGGAAGGCCTCAATCACTTGTAGGGTCAAGCTGCGGGAGAGACTTAGGGTCCATGTCATTTAAATGATGAGTTGTCTCAGGTCGATCACCTGGAAGGGTTTGGTGGTCTCGTAGATGATGTGAGGAAGGTCGCATCAGGCTTATGTTATGTGTCGGTTCCACTTCCTTAAGGTGACCTAGGAGGTTAACCACATCATAGTAACCTCTCATCACATACTCCAAGAACCGGTTAACTTAGGTAAATATGGAGAGGGTGTTACATTAGCATAATTAGGACCAATATAACTTTTTTCTTGATTTCATTTATGTTCACAATAAATTTACCTCTATTATTTTGTTCAATTGTGAGCTACTCAATTTCCTTGGATTTTCATGACCAAGTTGTGTATGGGTGATTTACTCATCAACTAAATGGAAATTCACAACTAAGATATTCATCTTTAACTCAGCCTTATTCGTTAAGATTCGTAATTCTCTTACAAACTCATGTTTCTTCATAATAGTTTGTTTCCGCATCGGATTTTCACATGACCTTCAAGAGTACCCGTTTAGTGTTTGACTTGTAACAATTTCCTTAGAGTAACTTCTCAATCTCTCGCCTCCTTTTCAACCTCTCACATTGTGTTCATCGTCACTAAGTTGGATACCTCTTATCCTCTACATGGTGAGTTATTTGTTAATATACTTGTGAAGTTTTCCATTAATTAGTAAAGAGTGATAATTGCTTCAATGTCTACCAACCATCTTGAGCATATCACTTTTCCATCATCTCATTGTTTTAATATAATAAAATAAAAGAAGTAGCCAATTGAGATCATCAATGGTAGTTGGTCAACATTCTTTCACCTATGTATTTAATCAAGTCCATGCCCCAATTCTTTACATAGATCCAAGACATTGTCACACAAGACCTCTCCATATTTAGAAAGATGTTAAATGCATTGTGTTTTAGTTCATAGTAGATGAGGGTGGCAAGTTCATTTTGGCGTTGGATCTCCATTTTTTCATGAAAAAGTGGTATGTTTCATGCAATGTCTCAATTCTAATGGAAGCCAAGATGATGACAACGCTTGTCTCTCATTGAAGGAGTTGATGCAACGCAATTGCTAAGAGATGTTACTTTCATCGACCTCAATCCTCACACTACAGTTAAATGAATTAAATTCTCTCATGCATTTTATTTTGTAAGTTTGGGTGGAACTACATCATCGTAATATGTCCAACTCATCACTCTCGATTAGGCAGGACTGAAATCCTATGACTTGACACCAAAGAGTGCCCTTTGACAAGAGCACTTGATCACCATCTATCCAAGACAATAGACCTCGTAGACATGTCATAATAAATTAAATCACATAGCATTTCATGTCATAATAAAATTAAAATAGTCATGTACGATGTCATAATAAATGAAATGGAGACTACATCATCAACATGTCCAATATATCACCCCGATTAGGGCAGTGAATTGAATCGTGACTTTGACATCAAAGAGTGTCGTAACATAGCACCAAATCGTCATCTATCCAAAACAATAAACATGGTATACATGTCATAATAAATGAAATAGTAATGTACCATGTCATAATAAATTAAATGGAGGGAATACATCATTTACATGTCCAATATATCACCCCGATTAGGGCAGAATTGAACAAAATGACTTGACATCAAAGAGTGCCTCACAAAGCACCCAATCATTAACACCATATCTAAAACAATAAACATGGTATATATGTCATAATAAATCATAATAAATTAAATAGGTATATATGTCATAATAAATCATAATAAATGAATTAGTTATAAATCATAATAAATGAAATAGGTATATATGTCACATTAAATGAAATAGTAATGAATCATAATAAATGAATTATTAGTAATGAATCATAATAAATGAAATAGGTTTAACAAACAAACATTATAGCTCGGATTGGAGACATTTCTCCGTGGAAATGCAAGGTATCGATCCCCTGCCCCATCGTAGAGTTAGAGGAAAAGTTTGGGCTCTCGTAGCCGCAATGTCATACGGGGGGCCATTGTGTGTGACAATGCTCTTCAACCTTTCCTTTCCATTTCCAAACAGCTATGGGGGACGGGGTTCCTCATGTTTGGTTGAGTTGGATTTCCTGATGGACTTAAAGATGAGTGGGGTGGTCCAGGATTATTCCACAAGGCCCAGGAATCCCGGATCGATATGACGGTAAAGATTGATGTGAACACCTCAAGTGAGCCTAGGAACCATCGACCGGTGAACAAGTAAGATACAGATTAAAGCTCGGTGAGTACCTTGATTGGGCCTAGGAATCCCTTGACCCGGTAATGGAGGGATACATGGAAAAGTTGAGAGGTCGAGACAAACAAATTCTTGGGCACTTAGGTGGAGAGACACAGTAGGCATCCATGCGTGTTTATGGCCTAGTGATCTAGTGGGGATTGAAGTAAAGCCTCGGTTGTATTGATGAGGGTTTGGGCCTACCGATCCGATGGGGATTGGCAAAGAAAAGCCCTATGAAGCCTCGATTGGTTTTTTGTTAGCCCCAAATTCATGCTTGGAATATGGCATGTGGGTGATCGGGTCGAAAGAAATATTTGGTTCAAAGAAATCTATGGTCACGTGGTTCTAGGAAGTCTCAAACCTAGTTGGCTTTTGCATTTGTTAATAAGAGATTATTCTCCTTTGTTATTTAGTTATGCGTAAATGTATTAGCTTATAGTGGATTTTATGGTTGTTATATCCTTTTTTATTTTTGTTGGTTATATGGTGGTTATGAGTATGTTTCATGACAAACTCGGTGTATGGTTCTCATCATGTTTTTATTAGAAAGTGAATGTATAATGCATATATGTCCTAATAGATGATAATGAAATTATTGTGATAAGGAAACAATGCTTCCTTACGAACTTTATAAGTATGAGACCTCGTATGCTCGTATATATTGTTACACAGATCGTATATTTGTACATGTTTGACGAAATGTCCGCTTTCACGACTAGTAGGGGTCGATTAAGTATTTTTATGAAAGTTTTCATTAGTATCTTTGTTCCCATTTTCTTTATCATTTATGAAGTTTTCATGAAGTTCCGGGAAGTGGTCGAGTCCTAGTCTGCCATGACACAAAATTGGAGATCGTTGCACATAACCTTAGCTAAAAAAGTCCATGATCGTTTGCAGTTCTCGCTATGGGAGAAATTGAAAGGCCTCACTACTTGTATAGATTTTCATGGGAGCGATTAAGGGTTCAAAAGCCACCAAATGATGTGTCGTTCCCTTGTGGTTGACCACTCCGTGAAGGGTTGGTGGTTCTCGTACTATGTGAGGAATGTCGATTGGTTGTGTTATGTCGGTTCCACTTCCTTAAGGTGACTTAGGAGGTTAAATCATATCATAGTATCCTCTCAATACATGTTTACCCCGTTGAATTGCTTTAACTTGGGTAAATATGAGGAGGGTGTTACATTAGCATAATTAGGGACCAATATAACCTTCTTCTTGATTTCATTTACGTTCACAATAAACTTACCTCTATTATTTTGTTCAATTGTGAGCGACTCAATTTCCTTGGATTTTCATGACCAAGTTGTGTAGTCCGGATGATTTACTCATAAACTAAATGGAATTTCACAACTAAGATATTCATCTTAACATTCACCTTATTAATTAAGATTCACCTCTTACAAAACCTTATATATTTCTTCCAATAGTTTTCCCCTCGTATAGGATTTTCATATGACCTTCTAAGTATACTTTTAGTGTTTGACTTGGTGCACAATTTCCTTAGAGTAACTTCTCAATCTCTCGCTCTTTTTCAAACTCTCAACATTGTGTTAATTACTTCACTAAGTTGATTCCTCTTATCCTCTACACTATGAGGTTATTTGTTAATATACTTGTCAAGAGTGAGAATCGCATCAATGTGTACCAACCATCTTGAGCATACTTTCACTTTTCCATCGTCTCATTGTTTGAAAATAATGAAATAAAAAAAAATTAGCCAATTGAGATCATCAATGGTAGTTGGTAAACATTTTTTCACCTATGCGCTTAATCAAGTCCATGCCCCACCCTTACATAGGATCCCTCAAGATTTATTTAGGATCCAACACATTGTCACACAAGAACTCTCCATATTTAGAAAGATGTTAAATCCCATTGTGCTTTAGTTCATAGTAGATGAGGGCGACAAGCTCATTTTGGCGTTGATCTCCATTTTTTCATGAAAAAGTGCATGTTTCATGCAATGTCTCAATTCTAATGGAAGCCAAGATGATGACAACGCTGTCTATCATTGAAGCATTGATGCAACACAATTGTGACGAGATGTTACTTTTATTGACTCCTTAATCTCATACTCAATTTAAATGAATTAAATTCGTATCATGTCTGTTTTTGAAGTTTGGGTGAACCACATCATCGAAATGTAAGCAACATATCACCTTGATTACGACAACGAATTGAACCGTGACTTGACATCAAAGATTTCCTTAACAGCACCTCGATCACCATTTATCCAAAAGAGTAGAATAGACCGTAGATATGTCATAATAAATGAAATATTCATGCATTGTGATGTCATAATAAATGAAATGGTGACTACATCATCGACATGTCCAATATATCACCCCGATTAGGCGCTTAATTAAACCGTGACCTGACATCAAAAAGTGTCGTAACAGAGCACCAAATTTCCATCTATCCAAACAATAAGATACTAGATACATGTCATAATAAATGAAATATTAATGCATTGCTTGTCATAATAAATGAAATAAAGGGATATGCCACCCTCGATTAGGGCAGGAATTGAATTGGTGACTTGACATCAAAGAGGTCGTAACATAGCACCACAAATCGCTATCTATCCAAAAATAAACACAAAGATACACGTTATAATAAATGAAATAGAGGGAATACATCAAGTATGTTCAACATATCACCCCGATTAGGGCAGGAATTGAACCAATGACTTGACATCAAAGAGTGACTTAACAGATCACCCAATCACCATCTATCTAAAATAATAAACACGGTATATATGTCATAATAAATCATAATAAATGAAATAGGTTTAACGTAAAAACATTAGAGTTTTGGATTGAAGACATTGCTCCGTGGAAATGCGTGTATCGATCCCCACGTCTCACCGAGAGTCATAGGAAAGCGGGGGCTCAGCGTTCGAAATTTGAGCACGCTTTTTCCGTGTGTGACAATGTTTCGAGCCTTTCTCCTTCCATTTCCAAATAGATATTGTGTGACGGGGTTCTCATATTTAGTGCTGAGTTGGATTTTCGAATGGACTTAAAGCCGAGTGGCTGAACTCAGGATTATTCACAAGGCCTAGGAATCCCGGATGGATACACAGAAATATTGGATGTGAACACCTCAATTGAGCCTAGGAATCACCTAATGGTGAATGGCAGGATACGCATTAAAGCTTAGTGGTGATTACTCTTGATTGGGCCTAAGAATCCTCGATTGGCAATGGCGTGATACAGGAAAATTTGAGAGGTTGAGACAAGACAAATTCGCCTGGCGCTTATGTGGAGAGATACCGAGGCATCCATGCGTGTTTAGGGGCATGTTTTCTCGGGGTGGGAATTGAGGTGGAAGCCCGTTTTTATTGATGAGGGTTTGGGCTCAGTGATCCGGTGTGGGGATTGCAATAAAGCCCGAGGAAGCCCTCCGTTTGGTTTTTTTGTTAGTCCCAACCATGCTTGGAGTATGGCATGGGGGTGATTGGATGAAATAAATATTTGGTTTAGCCAATCTATGGTTAGGTGGTTCGTGAAGTCTCAACTCGATTGGCTTTGCATTCATTAATAAGAGCTTCTTCTCCTTGGTATTTAATTATGTGTAAATGTACCAGCTTATATGTGGATTTTATGTTTGTTATATCCTTGTTATTTTTGTTGGTTATATGGTGGTTACGAGTATGTTTCATGACAAACTGCATGGTTCTCATCATGTTTTTATTAGCAAATGAATGTATAATGTATATATGTCCTAATAGATGATACTACAATTATTGTGATTAGGAAACAGTTGCTTCCTGCTTAATCTCAAATAAGTATGAGACCTCTATGCTCGTATCTATTCTTAAGACATGTAGATCGTATATTTGTGACACACTAAGTTGATACCTCTTATCCTCTACATGGTGAGTTATTTGTTGCCATACATGTGGCGTTTTTCTTACTAATCAAGAAAGAGGAGAATTGCATCAATGTGTACCAACCATCTTGAGCATACCGTAACTTTCCCATCATCTCATTGTTCGAATATAATGAAATAAAATAAGTAGCCAATTGAGATCATCAACAATGGTAGTTGGTCAACATTCTTTCACCCATGTATTTAATCAAGTCCATTCCCCACCTTTACAAAGGGCCCCTAAAGATTTACGTAGGATCCAACACATTGTCACAAGAGACCTCTCCATATTTAGAAAGATGTTAAACCCATTGTGTTTTAGTTCATAGTGGCGGAAAGTTCATTTTGGCGTTGGATTCCATTTTTTCATGAAAAACCTATATTTTTCATGCAATGTATCATTTCTAATGGAATAAGATAATGCCAATGCTTTGTCTCCGATTGAAATATTGATGCACCCGAATTGCAATGAGATGTTACTTTTACTGACCTTAACTCTACACGCTAGTAAAATGAATTAAATTAATCTCATGTCTCTTCTTTTGTAAGTTTGGGTGTAACTACATCATCGACACGTTCAATATATCACCCCGATTAGGGTAGAGAATTGAACTGTGACATGACATCAAAGAGTGCCTCATCACATGCCACCTGATCACCATTTATCCAAGACAATAGACCCTCGTAGACATGTCATAATAAATGAAATAGTCATGCATTGCATGTCATAATAAATGAAATGGAGGGATCACATCATTTTATACATGTCCAATATATCACCATGATTAGGGCAAGGAATTGAATCAATTGACATCAAATAGTGTCGTAATGCAGCACCAAATTGCCATTTATCCAAAACAATAGACACAAGATACATGTGATAATAAATGAAATATTAATGCATTGTGTGCTTAACAATAAATGAAATTGAGGGATACATCACCCCGATTAGGCAAAGAATTGAACTCGGTGACTTGAAATCAAAGAGTGTCGTAACAGTAGCACCAAATCGCCATCTATCCAAAACAATAAACACCAGATACAAGCCATAATAAATGAAATAGTAATGCATTGCATGTCATAATAAAATTAAATAGAGGACTACATCATTGACATGTCCAATACATCACCCCGATTAGGGCAAGTAGAATTGAACCAATGACTTGACATCAAAGAGTCCCTTAGCAAAGCACCCAATTCCTATCTATTTATAACAATAAACATGTACTATATGTCATAATAAATCATAATAATTGAAATAGGTATATATGTCATACAAAAAATGAATTAGACATAAATTTATAATAATGAAATAGGTATATATTTCATAATAAATGAAATAGTAATTAACTGCAATAAATGAATTATTAGTAATGAATCATAATAAATGAATTATTAGTAATGAATCATAATAAATGAAATAGGTTTAACAACAAACATTAGAGCTTTAGATTGAGACATCGTCGTTGAAATGCAGGTACGATCCTCACGTCTCACCGGGAATCAAAGGAAAAGTTGGGGCTCATGAATCGGAATGTCAACACAGCTTTTTCTGTGTGTGACAATGTTCTTCAACGTTGCCTTTCCATTTCCAAATAGCTATGGTGTGATTTTGTTCTCATGTTTGGTTGAGCTAGATTTTTGGATGGAATAAAAGTTGAGTGGGGTCGTATCGTGATTATTCACAAGGCCTAGGAATCTTAGGGATGGGATACACATTAAATATTGATGAACACCTCAATTGAGGTTAGGAATCATCGATTGGTGAATGGCAGGATACTGATTAGGGCTCGCATTGATTACCCTTGATTGGGCCTAGTCATTTCGACCGGTAATGGAGGGATACATGGAAAAGTTGGAGAGGTTGAGACAGAACAAACTCTCGCGCTTAGGTGGACAGATACAGAGGTATCAATGCGTGTTTAAGGCCTAGTGATCCGGCGGGGATTGGAAGCAAAGCTCGTTGTATTGATGAGGGTTTGGGCCTAGTGATCTGTGTTGCTGGGATTGCAGAAAGCCCCGAGGAAGCCCCCGGTTGGTTTTTTGTTAGTCCCAAATTCATGTTGAACAGGGAGTCGCGCATTGCTGAAAGAAATATTTGGTTCAACCAATCTATGGTTAGGTGGTTCGTGTGAAGTCTCAAACCTCGGTTGGTTTGCATTCTATTAATAAGAGTTTCTTCTCTTTGTATTTAATTATGTGTGTAAATTTACTAGCTTATATGTGGATTTTATGGTTGTTATATCCTTGTTATTTTTGTTGGTTATAAGTGGTGGTTATGAGTATGTTTCACAATGTACTTGGTGTATGGTTCTCATCATGTTTTCATTAGCAAATTATAATGTATAATGTATATATGTCCTAATAGATGATAATTTCCAATTATTGCGATAAGGAAACAATGCTTCCTTACAAATCTCGTAAAAGTATAAGACCCCATTCTCATATCTTATTATTAAGATATGTAGATCGCATATTTGGTGACATATGTTTGACAAAATTTCTGTCACGGCTAGTAGGGGTCGCATCAAGTATTTGTATCAAAGTTTTCATTAGCATTCTTTGTTCCCATTTTATTTATCATTTATGAAGTTTTCATGAAGTTTGCAGTGGCTTGAGTCCTAGCTCGAAAAAAAGTGACACAAAATCCGAGATCGTTTCCACAATTAGCCGAAAAAGTCCCAATTGCTGGCATGCACTACTATGGGAGCAATTGGAAGGCCTCAATCACTTGCACGCCCGGGCTGCGGGGAGTGAATGAGGGTCCATGTCGCTGAAATGATGAGTTGTCTCAGGTTGGACCACCTCGGAAGAGTTGGTGATTTGTAGTATGTGAGAAGGTTGGCATCGCGCTGAGCACTGTCTCCACTTCCTTAAGGAGACCTAGGAGGTTGAATCACATCATAGTAGCTTCTCGTCACATGTTTACCCCAGTGAACTGGTTAAATTGGGTAAATATGGGAGGAGGGTGATACATTAGAATAATTAGGACCAATATAACCTTTCGCTTGATTTCATTTATGTTTAGAATAAACTTACTTGTATTATTTTTTTCAATTGTGAGCTACTCAATTTCCTTGGATTTTCATGACCAAGTTGTGCAGTCTAGGTGATTTACTCATCAACTAAATGGAAATTCACAACTAATATATTCATCTTAACCTTGGCCTTATTAATTAAGATTCACCCTCTTAAAAAACCTTACATGGTTTCTTCCTAATAGTTTGCTCGAGATAGGATTTTCACATGACCTTCTAAGAGCACCCTCTAATGTTTGAGACTAGGCGCACAATTTCTAGAGTAACTTCTCGATCTCTCGCCTCCTTTTAAACCTCTCAACATTGTGTTCATTTTCGCTAATATACTTAATGCTTTTTCCTTAACAATTAGTAAAGAGTGAGAATTGCATCAATGTGTACCAACCATCTTGAGCATACTTACACTTTTCCATCATCTCATTGTTTGAATATAATGAAATAAAATAAGTAGCCAATTGGAGATCATCAATGTGGTGCTGGTCAACATTCTCGTCACCTATGTATTTAATCAAGCCCAAGTTCTAATTTCTTTACAAAAGGATCCCTCAAGATTATGTAGGATCCAACACATTGTCACACAAGGCCTCTCCATATTTAGAAAGATGTTAAACCCATTGTGTTTAGCACATAGTATATGAGGGCGGCAAGTTCATTTTGGCGCTGGATCTCCATTTCTTCATGAAAAAGTGGTATGTTTCATGCAATGTCTTAATTCTAATGGAAGCCAAGATGATGACAATGCTTTGTCTCTCATTGAAATATTGATGCAATGCAATTGCGACGAGTCAAGTTACTTTTACCGACCTCAATCCACGTACTCCAAACTTAAATGAATTAAATTCCTCCTCTAATGTCTTTTTTTTTTTAAAAGTTTGGGTGGAACTACATCATTGTCATGTCCAATATATCACCCTCGATTAGAAGCAGGGAATTGAACCGGTGACCTGACATTAAAGAGTGCCGTAAATCGAGCACCTCCCGATCACCATTTATCCAAGACATGACCTTGTATATTACGTCATAATAAAATGGAAGAACATGCATTTCATTTCATAATAAATGAAATGGAGGGACTACATCATCGACATGTCTAATATATCACCCCACTAGGCATGGAATCGAATGGTGACTTGACATCAAAGAGTGTCGTAATAGAGCACCAAATTGCCAACTATCCAAAATAATAGACATGGTATACATGTTTATGATAAATGAAATAGTAATGCATTATGTGTCATAATAAATGAAATAGAGGGATATATCACTCTGATTAGGGTGTAATTGAATCGTGACTTGACATCAGTATGTCGTAATAAAGGCGCCTAAATTTTCACCATATATCCAAAACAATAAACACTAAGATATACGTCATAATAAAGAAAGAAGAATGCAGCTTGCATGTCATAATAAATGAAATAGAGGAAGACTACATCATTGACATGTCCAATATATCACCCTGATTAGGGTAGGGAATTGAAGCAATGACTTGACATCAAAGAGTGCCTTAACAAAGCACCCAATCGCCATCTATCTAAAACAATAAATATTTCATAATAAATGAAATAGGTATATATGTCATAATAAATGAAATAGTAATGAATCATAATAAATGAATTATTAGTAATGAATCATAATAAATGAAATAGGTTGGACAACAAACATTAGAGAATCAGATTGAAGACATTACTCCGTGGAAATGAAATAGGTTTAACAACAAACATTAGAGCTTCGGATTCAAGACATTGCTCCATGGAAATGCAGGATATCGATCTCATGCCTCAATGAGAGTCGCAGGAATAGTTGGGGCCTGCTAACAATCGCAATGTCAACATAGTTTTTCCGTGAAAATGTTCTTAAGCCTTGCCTTTCCATTTCCAAATAGTTATGGTGACACGTTCTCATGTTTGGTTGAGCTGGGATTGCCGTACGGACTTAAAGCTAGTGGGGTAGTCTCAGGATTATTTACAAGGCCTAGGAATCCCAGGATGGGATACAATAAAGATTGGATGCAGAAACACCTCAATCGAGCCTAGGAATCATTGACTAGTGAATGGCGGGATACGATTAAAGCCAAGTGGTGAGTACCCTCGATTGGGCCCAGGGAATCCCTGACCTAGTAATGACGGGATACAAGGAAAATTTGAGAGTTGAGACAAATGTAAATTCCTCACAAATAGTGTGATGTACATGCAGGCATCCATGTGTGTTTAGGGCCTAGTGATCCGGTGGGGATTGAAGCAAACCCCGTGTTGTACCGGGATGAGGGTTTGGGCCCAGTGATCCGGTGGGGATTGCGTAAAGCTTGAGGAAGCCTCGGGTTGGTTTTTCACAAGAACCCAACCATATTTGGAATATGGCATGGGGGTGATTGGTCGAAAGAAAGATTTGGTTAAGCCAATATATGGTCAGTGGTTCGGAAGTCTCAAACCCTGCTGTTTTTGCATTCATTAATAAGCATTTTCTCATATTTAATTATGTGTAAATGTACTAGCTACATGTGGATTTTATGGTTGTTATATCCTTGTTATTTTTGTTGGTTATATGGTGGTTATGAGCATGTTTCATGATAGACTTGGTGTATGTGGTTCTCATAATGTTTTTATTAGCAAATGAATGTATAATGTGCATATATGTCCCAGAGATGACAATGGAATTATTGGGGACAGGGGCAAACCATGCTTCATTTAATCTCGTAGACAAGGCAAGGAGACCCCTATGCTCGTATCTATCAAGACATGTAGATCGCATATTTTTGACATGTTTCTAAATGTCTGGCCATGGCTAGTAGGGGTCGATCAAGTATTTGTGTCAAATTTTTCATTAGTATCTTCGTTCCCATTTTATTTATCATTTATGAAGTTTTCATGAAAGTTCTAAGTAAAGGCTTGAGTCCCAGCTCGAAAAAAATCGACACAAAATCCGAGATCGTTCGTACATAACTAGCCGAAAAGTCCACAATTGTTGGCATGCTCCTTCTATGAGAAATTGGGTTTTATTCACTTGTAGGCTTGTCATGAGCGAATGAGGGTCCATGTTAGTCAAATGATGAGTTGTCTCGTGGGTTGACCACTCCGGAAGGGCCGGGTGGTTCGTAGCATGTGAGGAAGGCCGCATTGGTTGTGTTACAAAGTTGGTTCCACTTCCTTAAGGTGACCTGTGGGAGTTTGAACCACCCAATATAGTAGCTTCCTCGTTTACGTTTACCCCATGGAACCGGTTAACTTGGGTAAATATGGGAGGAGGGTGTTACTGTAGCATAGTTTGGACCAATATAACCTTTGCTTGATTTCATTTATGTTCATGTAATAAACTGGGCTTCATTATTTTTTTTCAATTGTGAGCTACTCAATTTCCTTTGGATTTTCATGAACAAGTTGTATAGTGTGGGTGATTTACTCATGAACTAAATGTAAATTCACAATTAAGATATTCATCTTAACCTTTACCTTTATTAATTACTATTCATCTCCACAAAACCTCCATATGGTTTCTTCCTAATAGTTTGCTCGAGATACGATTTTCACATGACCCCAAGAGCACCCTTTAGTGTTTGACTTGGTGCATAATTTCCTTAGAGAATCTCTAATCTCTCGCCCCCTTTTCAACCTCTCAACGTTGCGTTCATTGTCACTAAGTTGATACCTTCTTATCCTCTACATGGTGAGTTATTTGTTAATATACTTGTGACATTTTTCCTACTAATTAGTAAAGAGTGAGAATTGCATCAATGTGTAACAATCATCTTTGAGCATACTTTCATGTTTCCATCATCTCATTGCTCTGAATGTAATGAAATAAAATAATTAGACAATTGAGATCATCAATGGTAGTTGGTCAACATTCTTTCACCTATGTATTTAATCAAGTCCACGCCCCACCCTTACAAAGGATCACTCAAGATTTATGTAGGATCCAACACATTGTCACACAAGACCTCTCCATATTTAGAAAGATGTTAAACCCATTGTGTTTTAGTTCATAGTAGATGAGGGTGGCAAGTTCATTTTGGCGTTGGATCTCCATTTTTTCATGAAAAATTGGTATGTTTCATGCAATGTCTCAATTTTAATGGAAGCCAAGATGATGACAACGCTTTGTCTCTTATTGAAATATTGATGCAACACAATTTCGATGAGATCCTACTTTTACGGAGCTTAATCCCGTACTCCGCTGTTAAATGAATTAAATTCCTCTAATGTCTTTTTTTTTTGTAAGTTTGGGTGGAACTACATCATCAACATGCAACCAATATATCACCCCGATTGGGGTAGGGGAATTGAACCAAATGACTGACATCAAATAATGCATTAATAAAGCACTCGATCACCACTATCCAAGACAATAGACCTCGTAGAGATGTCATAATAAATGAAATAGTCATGTATTGCATGTGATAATAAATGAAATGGAGGGATTACATCATCGCATCGACATGTCCAACATATCACCCCGATTAGGTAGGGAATTGAACCTACAGATTTCCGACACCAAAGAGTGCCTTCGACAGCACTCGATCACCATCTATACAGACAATAGACTCTGTAGACATGTCATAATAAATTAAATAGTTATGCATTTCATGTCATAATAAATGATATTGCCATTTCATGTCATAATAAATGAAATGGAGGACCGCATCATCAACATGTCCAATATATCACCTCGATTAGGCGGTGTGAAATTGAATCGGTACTTGACATCAAAGAGTGTCGTAACAGAGCACCAAATTTCCATCTATCAGTAACAATAGACACACTACACATGTCATAACAAATGAAATAGTAAATTTCTCATTGTGTGTCATACAATGAAACAAAGGGATATATCACCCCGATTAGGGCAAGAGAATTGAACCGGTGAATTTGACATCAAAGAGTGTCGTAACATAGCACCAAATCGTCATCTATCCAAAACAATAAACATGGTATACATGTCATAATAAATGAAATAGTAATGCATTGCATGTCATAATAAATGAAATAGAGGGAATACATCATTTACATGTCCAATATATCACCCTGATTAGGGCAGGGAATTGAACAAATGACTTGACATCAAAGAGTGCCTTAACAAAGCATTCAATCGCCATCTATATAAAACAATAAACATGGTATATATGTCATAATAAATCATAATAAATGAATTAGGTATAAATCATAATAAATGTAATAGGTATATATGTCATAATAAATGAAATAGTAATGAATCATAATAAATGAATTATTAAAAGAATAAATCATAATAAATGGAAATAGGTTTAACAACAAACATTATAGCCTCGGATTGGAGACATTGCTCCGTGGAAATGCAAGGTATCGATCCCCGTCTCACTCATCGAGAGTTAGAGGAAAAGTTGTGCTCGTAGCCGCAATGTCGTCGCTTTTGCCAGTGTGACAATGTTCTTCAACCCTACCTTTCCATTTCCAAATAGCTATGGTGTGACTGTGGTTCTCATGTTTGGTTGAGTTGGATTTTGGATGGACTTAAAGATGAGTGGGGTGGTCTCAGTGATTATTCACAAGGCCTAGGAATCCCGGGATTGGATACACGGTAAAGATTGGATGAAACACATCATGATTTGTGGAACCATTGACCGGTGAATGGCAAGGATACAAACATTAAAGCTTTCATGGTGAGTACCCTTGATTGGGCCCAGGGAACTTTGACCGGGTAATGGAGGGATACATGGAAAATTTTTGAGAGGTTGGAGACAGACAAATTTCCCTTACAATTTAGGTGGAGAGATACAAAGGCATCCATGCGTGTTTATGGCCTAGTGATCTCAGGGGATTGAAGTAAAGCTCCGGTTGTATTGATGAGGGTTCGGGCTTCATCGATTCCGATGTAGGGGATTACAAAAGAAACCCGAGGAAGCCCCCCGATTAAGCAACAGGCCCCAAATTCATGCTTGGAATATGGCATGTGGGTGACTGGCCGAAAGAAATATTTGGTTCAAAGCAAATCTATGGTCACGTGGTTCGTGGAAGTCTCAAACCTAGTCAAGCTTTTGCATTCGTTAATAAGAAATTCTTCTCCTTGTTATTTAGTTATACACAAATGTATTAGCTTATATGTGGATTTTATGGTTGCTATATCCTTGTTATTTTTGTTGGTTATATGGTGGCGTATATGTTTCATGACAAACTCGGTGTATGGTTTCATCATGTTTTTATTAAAAAGTGAATGTATAAATGTGTATATATGTCTCATTGCATGATAATGAAATTATTGCAGATAAGGAAACAATGCTTCCTTACGAATCTCAGAGCAAGGATGAGACCTCTATGCTCGATATATTGTTAAGACATGTAGATCACATATTTGTGACATGTTTGCCCAAATGTCCGTCACGACTAGCAGGTCGCATTAAGTATTTTACAGTGAATGTTTTCATTAGTATCTTTGTTCCCATTTTATTTATCATTTATGAAGTTTTCATGAAGTTCGGGAAGTGGCTTCTGAGTCCTAACTCCTCGAAGCAAGTGACACAAAATTGGAGATCGTTTGGTACACAACTAGCTAAAAGTCCATGATCGTTGGCATGCCCTAATATGGGAGCAATTGAAAGGGCCTTTACCACTTGCATGGATTTTCATGGGAGCGATTAAGGGTCCATGTCATTCAAATGATGTGTTGTCTCAGGGGTTGACCACCTGGAAGGGTTGGTGGTTCTGTACTATGTGAGGAAGGTCAGATTGGTTGTGTTATGTCGGTTCCACTTTTTTAAGGTGACCTAGGAGGTTAAATCACATCATAGTATCCTCTCATCACATGTTTACCCCAAAGGAACTCGTTAACTTGGGTAACAGGAGGAGGGTGTTACATTAGCATAATTAGGACCAATATAACCTTCTTCTTGATTTCATTTACAGTTCACAATAAACTTACCTATATTATTTTTGTTCAATTGTGAGTGACTCAATTCTCTGGATTTTCATGACCAAGTTGTGTAGTCTGGATGATTTACTCATAAACTAAATGGAAGTTCACAACTAAGATATTCATCTTAACATTCACCTTATTAATTAAGATTCACCCTCTCACAAAACCTTACATGGTTTCTTCCTAATAGTTTGGTTCCCGCATAGGATTTTCATATGACCTTCTAAGAGCACGCCTTTAGTGTTTGAGACTGGGCACAATTTTTAGAGTAATTCTCAATGTCTCGCTCTTTTTCAAACTCTCAACATTGTGTTAATTATCGTTTCTTAAGCTGATTCCTCTTATCCTATACATGGTGAGTTATTTGTTAATATACTTGTCAAGAGTGAGAACCGCATCAATGTACCAACCATCTTTGAGCATACTTTACTTTTCCATCGTCTCATTGTTTGAAAATAATGAAATAAAAAATTAATACACTGAGATCATCAATGGTAGTTGGTAAACATTTATTCACCTATGTATTTAATCAAGTCCATGCCCCACCCTTACATAGGATCCCCCCTCTCAAGATTTATGTAGGATCCAAAATACTGTCACACAAGAACTCTCCATATTTAGAAAGATGTTAAACCTATCATGGCTTTAGTTCATAGTAGATGAGGGCGACAAGTTCATTTTGGCGTTGATCTCCATTTTTCATGGAAAAAGTGGCAGTGCATGTTTCATGCAATGTCTCAATTCTAATGAAGCCAAGATGATGACAACGCTTTGTCTATCATTGAAATATTGATGCAACACAATTTCCCACGAGATGTTACTTTTATCGACTCCCTAATCCCCATACTCCATTTAAACAAATTAAATTCGTCTCTGATGTCTTTTGTTTTAAGTTTGGGTGGAACTACATCATCGAAATGTACAACATATCACCTTGATTACGACAACGAATTGAACCGGTGACTTGACATCAAAGATTGCTCAACAGAAAGCACCTCGATCACCATTTATCCAAGAGAATAGACCCCGTATATATGCTTGGTCAATGAAATATTCATGCATTGCATGTCATAATAAGTGAAAATGGAGGGACTACATCACTTCCATATGTCCAATATATCACCCCCCGATTAGGCAAGTGCTTAATTGAACCTGTGACTTGACATCAAAAAGTGTCGTAACAAGAGCACCAAATTTCCATCTATCCAAAACAATAGACATGGTATACATGTCATATTAAATGAAATAGTAATGCATTTGCTATTACAATAAATGAAATAAAGGGATATATCACCTCGATTAGGGCAGAATTGAATCAGACTGACATCAAAGAGTGTCGTAACAGGCACCAAAATCGCTATCTATCCAAAAAAATAAACACAAGATACACGTTATAATAAATGAAATAGAGGGAATACATCATCGACATGTCCAATATATCACCCGCATTAGGCAAGGAATTGAACCAATGACTTCCACATCAAAGAGCACTTAACAAAGCACCCAATCACCATCTATCTAAAATAATAAACACGGTATATATGTCATAATAAATCATAATAAATGAAATAGGTTTAACAGAAACATTAGAGCTCTTGATTGAAGACATCGTCTCGTGGAAATGTGGTATCGATCCCCACGTCTCATCGAGAGTCATAGGAAAAGTTGGGGCCTGAAGAAATTTTTGCACTCTGAGCGCTTGCCAGTGTGTAGTAATGTTCTTTAGCCTTTCCTTCCATTTCCAACAGATATCGTGTGACTCGGTTCTCATATTTAGTTGAGTTGGATTTTGATGATTTCAGTTTTAGTGAAGTTGTCTCGTGATTATTCACAAGGCTCAGGAATCCCGGGATGGGACACAGCGTAAATATTGGATGTGAACACCTCAATTGAGCCTAGAATCATCGACCGGGTGAATGGAGGGATACGCATTAAAGCTAGTGGCATTACTCTCGATCGGGGCCCAAGAATCTCGATTGGTAATGGCGGGATACATGGAAAAGTTGAGAGGTTGAGACAGACAAATTACTCGCGCCTTATGTGGAGAGATACCGAGGCATCCATGCGTGTTTAGGGCATGTTTTCCGGTGGGAATTGAGGTAAAGCCCGGTTTTATCGATGAGCGTTTGGGCCTAGTAATCTTGGGGATTGCAATAAAGCTCCAGGAAGCCCTCTTTGGTTTTTTGTTAATTCCAAATTCATGCTTGGAATATGGCATGGGGGTGACTGATAAAATAAATATTTGGTTTAGCCAATTCATGGTTAGTGGTTCACAAGTTCTCAAACCTCGATTGGCTTTTGCATTCATTAATAAGAGCTTCTTCTCCTTGGTATTTAATTATGTGTAAATGTACTAGCTTATATGTGGATTTTATGTCGTTATATCCTTGTTATTTTTGTTGGTTATATGGTGGTTACGAGTATGTTTCATGACAAACTTGGTGTATATTTCTCATCATGTTTTTATTAGCAAAATGAATGGTATAACAATGTATATATGTCCTAATAGATGATACTACCATTTGATTAGGAAACAATGCTTCCTTACGAATCTCGCATAATTATGAGACCTCTATGCTCGTATCTATTCTTAAGACATGTAGATCGCAAATTTGTGACATGTGTACATACTAAGTTGACACTTTCCTTATCCTCTACATGGTGAGTTATTTTTTAACATACATGTGACGTTTTTTCTTACTAATCGTTAGGAAGAGTGAGAATTGCATCAAATGTGTACCAACCATCTTCGAGCACATCGTAACTTTCCCATCATCTCATTGTTTGAATATAATGAAATAAAAATAAGTGCCCACTGAGATCATCAATGGTAGTTGGTCAACATTCTTTTCACCTATGTATTTACAATCGAAGTCCATGCCCCACCTTTACAAAGGGCCCCTCAAGATTTATGTAGGATCCAACACATTGTCACACGAGACCTCTCCATATTTAGAAAGATGTTAAACCCATTGTGTTTTAGTTCATAGTGGCGGAAAGTTCATTTTGGCGTTGGATCTCCATTTTTTCATGAAAAAGTGGTATGTTTCTATGCAATGGTCACTTTCTATCAGAGTTTTCAAGATAATTCCAATGCTTTGTCTCTGATTGAAATATTGATGCAACGGAATTGCAACGAGATGTTACTTTTACTGACCTTAATCCCTGTACTCTAGTAAAATGAATTAAATTAATCTCATGTCTCTTTTTTGTAAGTTTGGGTGTAGCTACATCATCAACATGTCCAATATATCACCCTGATTAGGGTAGATAATTGAACTTGTGACATGACATCAAAGAGTGCCTTAACAAAGCACCTGATCACCATTTATCCAAGACAATAGACCTCGTAGACATGTCATAATAATGAATAGCTGCATTGCATGTCATAATAAATGAAATGGAGGGACTACATCATCAACATGTCCAATATATCACCGTGATTAGGCAAGGAATTGAATCCGGTGACTTGACAAAGAAATAGTGTCGTAACAAGAGCACCAAATTGCCATCTATCCAAAACAATAGACACAAAGATAAAGGGATAATAAATGAAATAGTAATGCATCAGGTGTCATAACAAATGAAATTGGAGGGATACATCACCTCGATTAGGGACAGGGAATTGAACCGGTGACTTGAAATCAAAGAGTGTCGTAACAAAGCACCAAATCGCCATCTATCCAAAACAACAAACACTAGATACATGTCATAATAAATGAAATAGTAACAAACAAGATGTCATAATAAATGAAATAGAGGACTACATCATTGACATGTCCACATCACCCCGATTAGGCAGGGAATTGAACCAATGACTTGACATCAAAGAGTCCCTTAGCAAAGCACCCAATCGCCATCTATTTATAACAATAAACACAGTCTATATGTCATAATAAATCATAATAATTGAAATAGGTATATATGTCATAATAAATCATAATAAATGAAATATGTATATATGTCATAACAAATGAAATAGTAATGAATCATAATAAATGAATTATTAGTAATGAATCATAATAAATGAAATAGGTTTAACAACAAACATTAGAGCTTTAGATTGAGACATTGGCCAATGGAAATGTAGGGTATCATCCCCCTACGTCTGGCTGGGGGAGTCGCAGGAAAGGGGTTGGGGCTTCAACAACCCGGAATGTCAACACAGCTTTTCTCTGTGTGTGACAATGTTCTTCAACATTGCCTTTCCATTTCCAAATAGCTATGGTGAGATTGTATTCTCATGTTTGGTTGAGCCGGATTTCCTGGAGCGTGGAATAAACAAGAGGGGGTCGTACTGTGATTATTCACAAGGCCTAGGAATCTAGGATGGGACAGCATATTGAATATTAGATGTGGAACACCTCAATTGAGGTTAGGAATCATCAATTGGTGAATGGCGGGATACGATTGTAGCTCAAAGGGTGAGTACCCCTTGATTGGGCCAAGGAATACCTCGACTAGTAATGGAGGGACATGCTGGAAAAGTTGAGAGGTTGAGACAAGACAAATTCCTTGCTGGGCCATAGGGGTGGACAGATACAAGAGGTATCAATGCGTGCTTAGGCCCAGTGATCCTGCGGGGATTGGGCGGAAGCTCGTTGTATTGATGAGGGTTTGGGCCTAGTGGGATCCGTTGGGATTGCAAAGAGCCCGAGGAAGCCCTTTTCGGTTGGTTTTTTGTTATCCCAAATTCATGCTTGGAATATGGTGCATGGCGGTGATTGGTCGAAAGAATATTTGGTTCAACCAATCTATGGTTAGGTGGTTCGTGAAGTCTCAAACCCTGGTTGGCTTTTGCATTCATTAATAAGAGCTTCTTCTCCTTGGTATTTAATTATGTAAATGTACT
The DNA here is from genome assembly GCA_034641835.2 of Pinus albicaulis. Lineage (NCBI taxonomy): Eukaryota > Viridiplantae > Streptophyta > Pinopsida > Pinales > Pinaceae > Pinus > Pinus albicaulis. The sequence goes on along the minus strand of JAXQQM020072576.1, from coordinate 20,310 downwards.
AGCTTATATGTGGATTTTATGGTTGTTATATCCTTGTTATTTTTGTTGGTTATATGGTGGTTATGAGCATGTTGCATACGACTTGTATGGTTCTCATCATGTTTTCATTAGAAAATTACCGGTATAATGCATATGTCCTAATAGATGACATCGCAATTATTGTGATATGAAACAATGCTTCCTTACTTAATCTCGGGAAAAGTATAAGACCTCTATTCTCGTATCTATTATTAAGACATGTAGATCACATGTTTGTGACATGTTTAACAAAATGTCTGTCATGGCTAGTAGGGCCGATCAATTATTTGTATCAAAGTTTTCATTAGTATCTTGTTCCATTTTATTTATCGCTTTCAGAAGTTTTCTTGCTGAAGTTTTGGGCAAAGGGCTTGAGTCCTAGCTCGAAAAAAGTGACAAAATCCGAGATCGTTTCCACATAACTAGCGCTGAAAAAGTCCCCAATTGTTGGCATGCACTACTATGGGAGCACTAAAAGGCCCTCAATCACTTCTGTGCCTGGCCTTGTCATGGGAGTGAATGAGGGTCCATGTCGTAAGGAAATGACGAGTTGTCTTGTGGTTGACCACCCGGGAAGAGTTGGTAATTTTGTATGTGAGGAAGGTTAGATCAGCAGGCCTGCCCACTTTTGGGTGACCTAGGAGGTTGAATCACATCATAGTAGCTTCTCGTCAAGACAAGTCACCCCCACAGAACCCAAGTTAACCTAAAATATGGGAGGAGGGTGATACATTAGAATAATTAGGATCTTACAGCAACCTTTCGCTTGATTTCATTTATGTTTAGAATGAACTTACTCGTATTATTTTTTCAATTGTGAGCTACTCAATTTCCTTGGATTTTCATGACCAAGTTGTGTAGTCTAGGTGATTACCTATCAACTAAATGGAAATTCACAACTAAGATATTCATCTTAACCTTGGCCCAATTAATTAAGATTCACCCTCTTAAAAAACCTTACATGGTTTCTTCCTAATAGTTTCGCTCTCGTATAGGATTTTCACATGACCTTCTAAGAGCACCCTTTTAATGTTTGACTAGGCGCACAATTTCCCTAGAGTAATCAATCTCTTGCCTCTTTTAAACCTCTCAACATTGTGTTCAGCCTTTTCACTAATTTGAGCACCTCTTATCCCTCACATGGTGAGTTATTTGTTAATATACTTGTGACGTTTTTCCTACTAATTAGTAAAGATGAGAATTGTACTAATGTGTACCAACCATCTTGGACATACTTACACTTTTCTCCATCATCTCACTATTTAAACATAAATGGAATAAAATAAGTAGCCAATTGAGACTTTATCAATGGTAGTTGGTCAACATTTTGTCACCTATGTATTTAATCAAGCCCGGCCCACCCTTACAAAGGATCCCCGGGCATTTATGGTAGGATCCAACACATTGCTGCCATTACCAAGGCCTCTCCATATTTAGAAAGATGTTAAACTCATCGTGTTTTAGTACATAGTAGATGAGGCTGCAAGATCATTTTTGGCGCTGGATTCCATTTTTTCATGAAAAAGTGGTATGTTTCATGCAATGTCTTAATTCTAATGGAAGCCAAGATGATGACAATGCTTTGTCTCTCATTGAAATATTGATGCAATGCAATTGCGACGAGTTGTTACTTAATCGACCTCAATCCACGTACTTCCGCTAAATGAATTAAATTCCTCTCTAATGTCTTTTTTTTTTTTTTTTAAAGTTTGGTGGAATCACATCACTGCCATGTCCAATATATCACCCCGATTAGGCTGGGAATTGGAACCAAAGACTTTTGACATCAAAGAGTGCCTTAACCGAGCACCTAATCACCATTTATCCAAGATAAGAGATTCTGTAGACATGTTATAATAAAATGAAATAGTCTTGGTACTTCATTTCCATAATAAATGAAATGGAGGGACTACATCATCGACATGTCTAATATATCACCCTAATTAGCAAGGAATTGAACAGTGACTTGACATCAAAGAGTGTCGCAATACACCAAATTGCCATCTATCCAAATAATAGACAATGATATATGTCATGATAAATGAAATAGTAATGCATTACGTGCGGTCATAATAAATGAAATAGAGGGACATATCACCCCGATTAGGTTATAAATTGAACTCGGGTGACTTGACATCAAAGAGTGTCGTAACAGTGCGCCAAATCTCCATATATCCAAAACAATAAACACGGTATACATGTCATAATAAGTGAAATAGCAATGCATTGCATGTCATAATAAATGAAATAGAGGGACTACATCATTGACATGTCCAATATATCACCCTGATGAGGGTAGGGAATTGAAGCAATGACTTGACATCAAAGAGTGCCTTAACAAAGCACCCAATCGCCATCTATCTAAAACAATAAATATTTCATAATAAATGAAATAGTTATATGTCATAATAATCATAATAAAATGAATTAGGGTATAAATCATAATAAATGAAATAGTATATATGCTGAAAATAAATAAAATAGTAATGAATCATAATAATTAATTATTAGTAATGAATCATAATAAATGAAATAGGTTGGACAACAAACATTAGAGATTCGTACTGAAGACATTACTCCGTGGAAATGAAATAGGCTTAACAACAAACACAGAGCTTCGGATTGAAGACATTGCTCCATGGAAATGCAAGATATCGATCCCCGTCTCAATGGGAGAGTCGAGGAATAGTTGGGGCTCAACAACTCGCAATGTGTCAACATAGTTTCTTCTGTGTGGACAATGTTCTTAAGCCTTGCCTTTCCATTTCCAAATAGTTATGGTGTGACGCGGTTCTCATGTTTGGTTGAGTTGGATTGCCGTATGGACTCTAAAGTTGAGTGGGTGGTCTCGTGATTATTCACAAGGCCTAGGAATCCCAGATGGGATACACAATAAAGATTGGGATGTGAACACCTCAATTGAGCCCAGGAATCATCGACTAGTGAATGGCGTGATATAGATTAAAGCTAAGTGGTAGCACCCTTGATCGGGGTTTGTAACCTCGACCGGTAAATACCGGATACATGAAAAGTAAAAGTTGAGAGGTTGAGACAAACAAATTCCTCACAGCTTAGGTGGACAGACACAAAGGCATTCATGTGTGTTTAGGGCCTAGTGATCCGGTGGGGATTGTGCGAAAGCCCAGTTGCACCGATGAGGGTTTGGGCTCAGTGATCCTGGGGATTGGCAAGAAAGCCCCATAAAGCCCTGCTGTTTTTTTTTTGCCGTTAGTCCCAAACTACTTGGAATATGGCACGGGGGTGATTACCGAAAGAAAGATTTGGTTCAAACGAACATATGTCGTGTTCAAAAGTAAGCCCCAAACTCGGTTGGCTTCGTATTCATTAATAAGAGCTTCTTCTTCGTTGGTATTTAATTATGTGTAAACGTACTAGCTTATATGTGATTTTATAAGAAAGTATATCCTTGTTATTTTTGTTGGTTACATGGTGGTTATGAGTATAAGCTGTGGTGACAGACTTGGTGTATGGTTCTCATAACAGTTTTTATTAGCAATGAATGTATAATGTATATATGTCCCATTGTGATGATAATGCAATTATTGTGATAAGGAAACACTGTTTTTTACTAATCCTGATACATGAGACTTATGCTTAGATCTATTAAGACATGTAGATCGTATATTTTTGACATGTTTCAATAAAATGTCCGTCATGGCTAGTAGGCCTGACTAAGTATTTGTATCAAATTTTTTCATTAAAGTATCTTTGTTCATTTTAGTTTTATCATTTATGAAGTTTTCATGAAGTTCGGGCGTGGCTTGAGTCCCAGCTCCTCAAAAGTGACAAAATCCGAGACTGCTTGAAACAACTCACTTAAAAAGTCCACAATCGTTGGTGCATGCCCTTCTATGGGAGCACTGGAAGGCTCTGGTCACTTGTAGGGCTTGCTCATGGAGTTGAATGAGGATCTGCTGCCGCCCAAATGATGAGTTGTCTCGTGGGTTGACCACATGGAAGGGTTGGTGGTTCGTAGTATGGAGGAATGATTGGTTGTGTTATGTTGGTTCCACTTCCTTAAGGTGACCTAGGAGGTTGAATCACATTATAGTAGCTCGATGATGTTTCACCCCAAAGTGGAACCGTTAATCTGGTAAATATGGGAGGAGGTGTTACATTAGCATAGTTTGGACCAATATAACCCTTGCTTGATTTCATTTAGTGTTCACAATAAATCTGTTCTCTATTATTTTTTTCAATTGTGAGCTACTCAATTTCCTTTTGGATTTTTATATGACCAAGTTGTAGTGTGGGTGATTTACTCATGAATTAAATGTAAATTCACAATCAAGATATTCATCTTAAGTCCCTAGCCTTATTAATTAAGATTCATCTTCTTAAGCAAACCTTATATGGTTTCTTCCTAATAGTTTGCTCAGGATACGATTTTCACATGACCTTCTAAGAGCACCCCTTTATGTTTGACTTGGTGCATACTTCTTAGAGTAACTTCTCAATCTCTCGCCCCCTTTTCAACCTCTCAACGTTGTGTTCATTGTCATTGTTGACACTTTATCTCTACATGGTGAGTTAGCTGGTTAATATACTGTGTATATTTTTCCTACTAATTAGTAAAGAATGAGAATTACACCAATGTGTAACAATCATCTTTATATATCATACAGCCCACTGCCTCATTGTTTGAATGTAATGAAATAAAATAATTAGCCAATTGAGATCATCAATGGTAGTTGGTCAGACTTTTCACCTATGTATTTAATCTAAGTCCACACCTCACCTCATGTGCTGATCCTTATCAGTGAGATCCAACACATTGTCACACAAGACTTCTCCATATTTAGAAAGATGTTAAACCTACTAGGCTTTTAGTTCATAGTAGATGAGGGTGGCAAGTTCATTTTGGCGTTGGATCTCCATTTTTTCATGAAAAGTGTATGTTCATGCAATGTCTCAATTCTAATGGAAGCCAAGATGAGATGACAACGCTTTGTCTCTTATTGAAATATTGATGCAACACAATTTCGCCGAGATGCTACTTTTACGGATCTTAACCCCCGTACTTCATCGAAACAATAGACACGCAGATAGACACGTACATGTCATAATGAATGAAATGGTAATGCCTTGCATATAATAATAAATGAAATGAGACCATATAATCAACATGTCTAATATATCACCCCGATTAGGGCAAAAAATTGAACCAGTACTGACATAGTTAAAGTGCTTAACAAAGCACCAAATCGCCATCTATCTAAAACAATAAACACAATATATATATATCATAATAATGCATTGCATGCGCCAATAATTTACACAATATATATATCATAACAATGCATTGCATGTCATAATAATTAACAAAGAAACATTATTTCAAGTTGAAGACATATGTCATAATAATTTAACAAAGAAACATTAGAGTTCGTTTAAGTTTGATAAAGGAACTTCGGGTTGAAGACATTGCTCCGTGGAATTGCAGTATCGTATTCTCGCGCGCTTCCGTACACCCGTTCGGAAGAAAGTGGAGGTTCAAACAGCTCTAATGTCCTGAGACCGACCTCAAAGTGACAGCCTCACGCACTCCGGCCACCTCCACTAACTTCCGAGGCCTAGAGCAATCACGCTATCCAAACCCCCACCCGTTTATTACCTTTCACTTTGTGCATTAATATTGTATTTGAAATATGTTATCCTTTTCCATGTGGGATTAAAACCGCCATTTTATTATAGCCGTACGCACCGAACATTTATGTCTACTCTCTTTATTATTCGATTAAAATCCCTACAAATAAAACAGTGAATTCGATTTATGTGTTTGGAGCAGGTACACAACAGTGAATGACAGCAAAGAGGAGTCTGGTCTCTCGCCAACAACGCGTAAACTTGCTGGCTCTTTTCATTGAATACGAGCCACCGACATATCAGTCATTCGATACGAGTGATAAAGATCCGCGAAACGTTTTAACCATTAATATGCATAATCGAGGGAGCGTCCAATATAATGTAAATGTTTATGGTGATTTTAGAAATTAATAGTAAATGTATTCATAGCTTTTGGTTTGGCTAGATTTTTGGTATTGATAACATTAAAAAAATGATATAGTTTGCTTTGGAAATTTAGGAAACTGGATTAGGAGTAAAATTATAAATTCTTGACCATTTTTATATATGTATTTAAAAGAGAGTTAAAAAAAAAATGATATAGTTTGCTTTGGAAATTTAGGAAACTAGATTAGGAGTAAAATTATAAATTTTTTACCATTTTTATATATGTATTTAAAAGAGAGTTAAAAAAATAGTATATATATTTAAATGTCAAAAAAAACGAAAAATGGTAAAGAGTAGAATATATAATTTGAAGATCTTTGTTATTTAACTAAGTGATTAAAAATTTTTGATAATAAAAAAATCAAGAAAAAACATTAGAGAAGTTGTAATAGATCATGTTGACATAGATGAGTTGGATGGAACCACCTCCATTGGTGCTTTGTCATGGTTAATGGAGTTGTTTGGTTTCGGTGGGAGGCCACAATGGTCTTTTATCCTCTTCATGCACTGGGCCAAGGTCTTCATATATAGGTGCAACTCATTAAGCATGAGGAGAATTTCCTCTTGCTTCATCCTTGTCTAATAAGACTCTACCCATTCATGTCTTCATGTGCCAATGTAGATCCATCATTTGCAAATATTGTTTGTCTTTACTTGGTGTGACACATGTCGAGAACTTAGGTCGTCACTTCTCTCACGATATTGATGTCGAATAGATAGTTGTGTTCTCCCATTATCATGCTCAACCTCATTGAGCTCATTTTTAATTTCTAGAGGCATTTGAGAGTGATATACCTTGGTCGACAATTATGCTTGTTGAAAAGAATGAGATTCTCCTTGTGTCTCGTAGTATCCAACACCTCAATGACATATTGTTTGTTATCATGGCATTGTTGACCATTAAAGCTAATTACAAAGACCCCAAAGGGAGTGGCTAACAACAAGGGTGTTAGGGCACCAAGAGGAGGACAAGCAGTGACAAAGATGATAAACATTCGTTGGCATGCCCTACTATGGGAGCAATTGGAAGGCCTCAATCACTTGCAGGGCTTGACATGGGAGCGAATGAGGGTCCATGTCGGTGAAATGATGAGTTGTCTCAGGGGTTGACCACCTGGAAGAGTTGGTGATTCTATAGTATGTGAGGAAGGTCAAATCAGTTGTGTTATGTCAGTTCCACTTCCTTAAGGTGACCTAGGAGGTTGAATCACATCATAGTAACTTCTCGTCACATGTTTACCCCAGTGAACCGGTTAACTTGGGTAAATAAGGGAGGAGGGTGCTACATTAGAATAATTAGGACCAATATAACCTTTTGCTTGAATTTCATTTATGTTTACAATAAACTTACCTCTATTATTTTTTTCAATTGTGAGCTACTCAATTTCCTTGGATTTTCATGACCAAGTTGTGTAGTCTAGGTGATTTTCATGAAATCTCCGCAATTTTGCTTGGGAGAAGTTGCGGACCCTCCACAAGTGCTGCACTGAAAACGTGCGGACCTCTGCGGGTAAAAAAATTCTTTTTTTTGTAAATTTTTTTTTACGGCCTAATGCCCTTAGCATTCTTCACTGGCTCTGCTCGCACGGATCTTCTGATCCTTCCTCAGATCTAATACCAATCGGTTGGATAGCCAGAGGATTCAATCACACAAATAACACAAGTGTTTCACACACAAAACAATGAGCTGCAGCTCTTCAATTAATCTCAATCACTCTGAATCACAAACTTAATACAATGAACCCAATGAAGAGTATTTAATCTAAATTGACATGCACACACTCTCACATAATTGAACTTGATAAACTCGCTTAACTCACTCTCTAACTCACTCACCAAATCTATCTATAACTCCCTCAAGTGATTCACTTAACTGTTTGTCTAACTCTGCATGCGAGAAGTAATTATATATTTTAACAAAGAAACGCCAATGCCAACGCCGATAATCTCATATATCTGTCATATACCTCATCGATCTATTCACCAATGAAGAATGCGCTTTCAAAACTGAATGAGGGCGTATTGTGCATGGGTACAAACTGAACATAGTCCACCAATAACACTGACATTATGTATCTATGCATCCCTATCAATTTTGCTTCTCTGCCTGAGTTGGGTTGATCACTGGCATTCTCAATGCTTAATGAAGACTATTGTTAGACACTGTAATCTAATGCAACTTCTCTTTGGACCGTTGGCATGTCTTTTTCACATTCAACGTATACTTCATTTCCACAACCTGTAAATGTTAATTATTCTCTGGAACAGAGGTTATGTACAGGTACAAGTAGGCAGTGATATTCAAGGCGTTATCTCTCAGGTCTGGCATATCTGATATAGTTTAGTTGGCACCGCTTCAAATATATTTTAGAAACACACATTCCAGGTGTAAATATATACATATAATGTATGGGATGTTCAATTTATTCCTTATTCACCAGCAATGCTATGTCCTGACAAACACAATGCATTACCGTTGTCTTATTTGACTATTGTTGGGTGAAGAATGCATTATTCTTCAAATCTACTTCTCCAACTGTCATTTATACGTTCTGACTTGTCATGATCTATCCAACTAATTCCCAGTATTCTAAGCTATGATTCCTTACATGTACTCCATTTACAAATTTTGAGTATCTGCTTAATCTAAATATCACTATACTCATTCTTCCATTGCGTCCTACCAGGTTTGTCGTACCTGTCACCTATATTACATAATTATTCCATTTTCATGCATTACCATTTTGATTGGTCGATGCATTTCCTTGTTGTTACAAATATGCATTCTCTAGGTTGCTTAAGTCTCTTTGTGTTGTCGAAAGTTTGTTTCTTTTCTTTAGGTCATCCATGTTTCCTTCATCACTGTCTGAAACTTCATTGTCAAGCATTATTTTCTTGCATTTTTCCTCTAATATTTCCAGCGAGCTCTGTCTTCTTGAACAATATTTTCAGAAATCCTCGTCAGCAGTCGGTTATGATAAAGTGTGATTTTATGTGGCTTGTGGTGGAATCTAATATAGACTCATCTACATCTTCGAAACTGACCTCATTTTCCCAAAACCGTCTGTCTAAAACCATTAGCTTTTCCATTGACAGGAGGTACTCTAGTTCTCAAGCTCCATAAACGAAAAATAAATATTAGAGATGGTTGTGTAAAAGGTGGAAAGATGCTGGGAGGATTTTATTTATGACCAACAGAACCTGATTTCACTATCGGAAACAAAAAAATTAAAAAAAAAAATTAAAAAAAATCGACGTGGGTAATTTTGTGGAGTGTCATTATAATATTCTTTGTTTTACATAAAAAAATTATCTTTTATTGCACATAAATTATTTTCCTCCCGTGTTCTTTGAGCAATATTTAAAAGTCACAAAATCTGGCCCCTTAGGTAAAGTACATTTTTCAAGGATTTATGAACTCAACCTCTTCCATTGTTTCTTCAAATGCATCCCAGTCAGTTTCTAAAGTTTTGAGCTTTGAGACAAATCTTGTATTCTATTATTGTTGTTATCTAAATTCATCTTATAACTTCCTTTTCCATGTTGATAAAGCTTCAAACTTTTTGTCATGCCATCAACCGAATATCATTGCAATAGTATTGCACAATTATTGTTTATTGTAGGTATAAGAGGGTATCATCATGGTCTTAAGGTTCCCATTTGTTGTTGCTTCAAGGAAAAATCCTTACACATATAAGTCCAAATGTAATACTCTCATCTCAATAACCATATGTCAAGTAAAAAAAAAAAAATCATAGATGCATTCCAATATATGTAGTAGGTTTCTCTCCCCCTGATATGTTGCACTGTTTAGAGCATTGTTTGTTCTTGCTCTAAATGGAGAGTTGTTTGTTCCTGCTCTAAATGGAGCATTGTTTGGGCTTCTTTCATCAATCATTTCTTTAAAAAAAATTAATACACAGTCTTTTCTTTTCTTTCATTGCTGATATACGGGGTTAGGATTGATACCTCTAATCAATGTCCTCTCTTAGATCCTTAAGTTCTTCATTTCTTCCATGAGCAGCTCCCCCTTAGACTAGGCTAGGTCACTAGTTGTTCTTTATTCTTCCTCTTCCATACTTTAGTGGAATTCCCGATGTTGTGTGTATGTTCTTCATTGTTTGGCCTGCTTAGAATTTCTTCCATTTTCTATCTAGAGCACTTTAGCGTATATGGAAGATTGCAATCTTTAGCTTTGTGTCCAAGGATGCTACATAAGTAGCACCTTATTTGACCTAGATATGGTAGAAATGGTGTGTGTTTTCTTGTAATCTTCTTTGCATACAATTTATATTCAACAACCTTATGTCCAAATTCATTGCATAGATAACAGTAACCATAGAAATGATTTGTGTACATGGTGTATGGTTGTCTTCTCTCTTTGCTTGCTTGAGGGAGCCTTGTCATTTGCTGCATTTTTTTTATTAAACTTGTTTTGGTTTGTCTTACGTTATGCTGCCGCATGTCCATTGTCCATGTTCATGGAAAGAAAAACATGTGATATTTTTCCCAAGAGCAAAGAATCTCTTGGGATTTTCCAAATTTGTTCACCTAATCTCTAGGAGGAAATGACCTTTTTGCAATAATCATTTTCTTCAACTCATTCACTAGTTCTTTTTGTTGTTGCTTGGTTTTGTTTGCTTCAGTATCCTCTATGACTACCTTTGAGCTTCTTCTTTTTTTCTTCTGAATCCTTCATGGATGCAGTCTCCTCACCTAGATGCTTACACAACTTGTTATTTTCATCTAAATCTCTTCCAGATGAAATAATTTCAAATTCTAATCTTTCACACTGTACCTATTTCTCCTTTAGTTTATTATTCACCATATTCTCTATTCTCCTTGCCTCCTCAAGTTGTGTCATCATGCTTACAATTTCTGCCTTGAATTTATGTTCTCTTTCATCACAAATTTGCAATAGTTTATTATAATCGCTGGTCTCATTCTTCAATCTTTCTATTTCAGCCAAGGCTATGTCAAGTTTTTCTTGTTCTTAAAATGTCTTTTCTTCATGGAAATTAGGTCCATTCACACTAGCAGAGACCTCGTTTGACTGAACCTTTTATTTTCGACAAGGATTTTTCTTCTTCCCTTTTATTTTCTCTTTTTCCACAACGCAACTACTAGTGCCTCCTTCATGCATAATTTCCAATCTATCATAGATTTCTTTTGCAGAATTTAAGTCTAATATTGTATCAAGATCTTTATTATGAAGATTTTTATACATAAAAAATTTATTCTTAGCATTCCACTATTGTTCTTGCATAGAGGGAGAGTATTTGCAGTAACCATTACATACAAGGTTCCATCCACCAAGTCCATAAGATTTTAGTTTTGTTTTAACCTTATCTCTCCATTCATGAAAGTTTGATGCACTAAGAACATGTACACTTTGATAGTCCATGACCTATCAGTTTAGGGTGTGAATCAGTTTAGTCCATTCATGGACATTAAAATTATTTTCATTAAACTCATTAACTGAAACATTACATGAGCATCTTAACAAATAATGACCAACAGATTGAATATGTGAACAACAAGTGATAAGAAAACCAAAACATCACATCAACACATAATAACATCACATATTGACACCAAATATATGTGGAAGCCCATAAAGGGATAAAACCACGATTTTATTATTTTTATGATGCAAAGGAAAGATCATACTCCTTATTACATCTGATTTTCTGTAGGCTCCAACCTACAGGAGGCTGCTACCTCAAATTTATGCAAGCTGCAACATGCAAGGAAGCTCCAACTCCCATATGTTTTCTGTAGGCTACAACCCACAAGAGGCTCCTACCTCAACAGGATCCAACCTGATGTTTATCAAGACACTACTTGATAGGAGACTACAATCCCCTTATTCAAACAAGAAACAATAATGTGTTGGTTTACATGGTCATAAATTATGCATATCTCCATCTTAATGTTTGCCTCTTCTTCCCTTCAAATTTGCTCCACACAAGTTCCATATGTGCCAGCTAATTAATGCATAACACCTCAATCAACACTCTCACACTCTCCAACCTTGCACCCATTTATAAATGAACATTGATGGTTGTTCATGTTCCACTCACATGAATATGAAATGGCAAAACTTGTCTCTTTGCATTCCAAAGGTGACGCTTCAATTCCAAAACTGCTTAAACTCTTGAAAATTAAAATACATGAAATGATTTTCATCATATCCAAATGTCAAGCATTCATACTCTTCATGTCAATAAAATAAATAAATATCATGCAATAATACAATCTTGCATTCATATTCAAATAGCCCTACATCACAAAATTTCTCCATGTATTTGCCTTTGCCTTGCATCATATCTTTGTCTTGCCTTTGTTGTCATGGAGTCTTTCCTTTACCTTGCATCACAACAATTCAACTCAACCAAACCAGTCTTCAACTCGACCTTGCTGCTTCTTTTCCATAACAATATATGAAATCAACTTAACAATGTCTGTATCAATATAAGTGTCATCAACAATACATGTGTGATCAAATTTTCTTGCTCCTTTACCCTTTCTCAATCATGTTGTTCCTTTGCCTTCATCTTCATATCTCACTGCCAAATATCCTTGCAACAAATCTTGTTGTTCCAGTGTCCTTGTTGTTCTTTTGTTGCTCTTTTGTTGTTCCTTTGCCTTTGTTGCTCCTTTTCCATCAATGACAACAATGCCAACATAATGGACATAACACATTGGTTGCAAACAAGTAATAAATTTCAGATAAAGGAATTGTAATCCAAACCAGGGGATTTGTCGCCACCCTATGGTATTAAATCAACTTTGTGAGGAGAGGGGAGGGGACCTGCTTGTCACATCCCCTTTAATTGTTATTGGGTGGAACGATTGGCATGCTAATCACCATGTGTCACTTCACTTTTTTTTTCAACTGAAGAAATCATGCCTGGAGCAGCTCTTAGGCATACATATTCCTGCCCAGGATTGGACCACAACACCTATGGGGACCAAATCTCCCCACCTAATCGTTTGACCACTTGCATCACCTCACATCCCACCCTATACAGGGAGAATATATTCATATTAAAATTAACTAAGCATTATGTTAATTAGGAATAAATTAATTTATTAATATAAATATTAGAATGTATATATTATTAAATAATTTATTCTTTTGATAAATATGGAATAAGGGAATTAAACCTATCAGCTCGACATGTGAGATGTACATACCCTACCACCTATGGATTTGAACTTGTGACACCTCACGAGGAAGCATCTTCTTTTGACCATTAAACTCACTCCACACAAGATGGAGATTTAGATCTAGGCACCACCTTAAATAGAGATAGCGTTATGAAGAGAAAAATTAATTCTAACGATTAGAATGAAAGGGATAATTTTGAATAAAATAAAATATTTATTAAAAAGTGGATAGATTAGAATAATCCATTAAAAAGAGGATTAAAAATACCAAAAAATAAATTAAATTGGGTCAAATTTAACAAAAAAATAAAAATAAAAATAAAAATTATTTAAGGAATAAGTGAAGGTGAACCAAAATAAAATAAAGAAAATAAGAAAATAATATCAAGGTTAAGGATAATTCAAAATTACCAACTCATTCATAATTAATTAATTAACCAATTTATTATTATTATTATTAACCAAGAAAATAAAATATTGAATGGAAAAAGTCAAGATTATTTTAAAAAGGGGAATGAGACTAAATCAATAATTAACTTATTAAAAGTTTGTTTATTTATTTGTTTAAGGAAAATAAATTTAAAAAATAATAAATAAATAAAAACGAAATAATAAAAATAATAAATAATAAATAAAAATAAATCAAAAGATTACATAATGCAAAAAATAATTAATTGTAAATTAAAAATGAAATAAAAATAAAAGCAGCTAGAAATCACAAGGCAAGAAAAAAAGGCAAAGAATGACATGTAACAAAGGAAGGGAGGAAAATTCAAAGATAAAAGACAAAGCAATAGGAGAAATAAAACTTAGGCAAAAGGGCAGGGATTCAACAACTACAATTTTTTCATCCATCATTTATATTCAAATTACTAGGGCTCCTTTCAATATCTAAAGCTTCCCTAAACTTTCGGTGATGGAAATGATCAACCCTCGCAATGACCAGGCCTCTTCAATGCATATGTAGTGTTTTTTTTCTTTGTACATGTGTTGCTAATGTTGAGGAGTGGATACTCCCATGCGTGATGTCGGTTGCATGCTCTTGAATACTTTGATTTATTGAGTAGCTAGTTTCACCAATGTAGGGGGTCCCACATGAATATGGGATAACATAAACACCTTTCATATTTTTAGAGTCCACAGAGATTTTTACTGATCTTAAGAAGCTACGAATGATATTTAAGAATGTGAAAATTGAGAAAACCTTATATTTCATTAAAAATATATTTATTGAAATTAAATTTTTTTATAATAAATCAAGCCTTTCTAAAATAAATGAATTATTAATTTATCATTCATTTTATAAATTATAAAGAAATGCTACTTTTATTTTAAAATGATATTTTTATTTTAAAATGAAATAAAACTCCTATTAACCTTATATAAATATAAATGAATATTATACAATTATAATATTTGTTCAAAAAAAATCTACATGGTGTACATGATTTGTTTATAGTTTAATTGAATAGTACCACATTCTATCTCATAAATATATCAAAATATTAAATATTGTTATTATAGGTAACAAAAATGCATTAATATAAGAAAAAGTTATTATTGCATTCTCCATTGTTTTGTTAAGAAAAGACAAACATGCTTTGATATAACGTTCTAAGTTATAATCAAATAGTGGTCATAAATTATAATTATAAGGATTAGTATCCAAATTAAAGAAATAACTAAACATAAGATTAGGTATTGGAGTGTATCCATTATGGTCATTGTGGGCCTTACCCATTTATTTACAGAAGGATTAATGTCAATAGGAACTATGTTCCACCTATTAGTGGGTGGCTCTAAGTATTTTCCCGCCATTAAGATAGCAAGTACAAGAATGAGAATACTCTTGTCATATCACAAGGGGATAACAAACAAATTATGTGTGCATTCTCATTATTCTCGAACCTATTAAACCAACCATGTGAAATCACCTATTATCATTTTGTTCACTAGGCTTGATGTCGAGGGGCCTAGCATATGCATGTTGGGGTAGATATACATGTTGTACTGGTATGCTAGATGGGTTTAAAGGTTCAATAAATACTCTACTCATGGCATAGAAAGCCCCATGTGAATAGTCAAAAAGTTGTTAAATATTTTCCATCTATATTTACACTTGCATGTCTAAACAATAATATATTGGAGCATGCTAACACATATTATTGAAACATCAAACCAAGATAAATGGTGTAAAGCATCAACAATAAACAAGGAAACATTCAATTTTTTTATATCCAAAAGAGGGCTTCAATTCTACACAATATCCAAGTGACTTTAAATTCAATGGCCTAAGTTATATGGTGTTATCAATTGATATGACAGGATGGGTTGTGTCAACCTCCAACCAAGAGTAACTATTTCAATCCACTTATAGCTAGACGTTAACCCTTCTAGCATGAGAGGGCTCTCTCAAAAAATACTGGATAATGCTCTGAATGAGCTCAATTACAGAAGCCTAACTCTGAATCTTTGTATGATTTTTTAGGTGAAAGAAAGTGTGATAATCACCACCATTTGACATGGAGTTAGTTAAAAGAAACTTTAATCACAGACAAACTTTATTTTGTGGAAGCTAAGGCACTTTTGGTTTAACTGATGTGAAATGGAAATTTACAGTCAATCATAGAAAAGTTGAAGGAATTTGGAACGATATTACATTGAATTCCAAGTAACCAAACAAGCTATGAAAACTAATAACAACATAAAAACATGATGGGATAGAATGAAACCAAAAATTGAATCTCAAGTTGAAAATAGAGTATTGCTGAAAATATATATTAACTGGATAAAAATGTACAAAATGTGGTCTTTCTCACATTGTTCATCCCTTGCAAAGTCAAACAAATACAAATATATAGAGAAACATCTCCATATGCCATTAATTACAAAATCTGCCACATGGGGCTCGATTTAATGATCATGCTAAGTGACCTAATCCTATTTGATTTACAAAACATATTGAGATTTTTTAGGGATTTTATGTTTTGATACAATTTAAATTCAAATAGGATTCTATCAATTTATGAGCCCTAAAATTTTTTGTTGCTGAACCTTATCAAATCAAACTAGAAGATGAGTCTGTTGATTTGTTGATGTTGCTCCTGCCACGTGGATGTGCCGACATGGATGACTTCGCTGACTTGTGTTCCTTGAAAATAGAAATCTTTTGTCTGATGATGTGGATACCCATGTGACCTGTAATCCATCTGATTTCCCTGTTGTCTGATGACAAATCAAATTTCATAATGCAAAAAAAGTGATTTGGCAGTTTTGTAGCAAGCTACAAAAACATTCCTCTGGTACTTTTCTGATCTTTCTGTAGGTTATGAAGTCTTCTCTTATGCATTTTAGCTAAACTCATAACATTAGAACTCCTTCATCTGAAACTTTCTCTTGCATTTTCATCAATGATATGCTACAACAATTTCGTAGCAATTTTTCAGCGTAACTATGGGGAGTTGCTACAAAAGTTTGAATTCTTTGATTTTTTTATTCCTTATGATTTTTTTTACCTTCTTATTGCTCCTTATAGCATGTCTAACCATGTTTATTGCTTAAATTATCATTTTAGCATAATATAGGCAAAATGTGAGAAATTTACCATACTTAAGAGGTGCTTGCTACTTCAACTAAAAGCTTAAGATTTCTTTTTGAGAATTCACTTTTGATCAGCTCTACTTGAGTTTCCAATTCTCTGACTTGTTTTTGCAACTTACTTCTCTCTGCCTGTAACCACATGTTCCTTTTGTACATATGCTTTAACATCATGTGCAATGGTAGAGTCCTCTTCACCATCCTTCTGTCTTTTTTTGCAACTTCATCATAGAATTTTATCTGCTTTGACACCTGCTCCATCAACTCCTTACCTTCTAGTTTGACTTCTATCACTTCTTGTCTAGCCTCTCTCAATTGTTCTTGTAAAACTTCTATCTAGATTTTTTCTTGCACAAGTTCTTTTCCTTGTCTTCTCTTTGTTGGTTTTGATTTTTCGAAGGGTACTTATGATATCTTTTCTGTTTGTTGCATTGATCTTGTTACAGGATTTCTTGGTCTGAAAATGAAACCATGTTCCTCTTGTGCAAATTCAAGTTTCTTAGCCCTCTTTTTCTTTTTCTGAATTTTTTCCTCTGTCACTTGTAAACGCTACAAATTTGGACTTCCTTCAAGTTGAATTACTTCTGGAATATCAACTAATTTACCTTTCCCTTTACTATGATTTCTAGTCTTCCTTTTCCCTGTACTTGTGGAAGTATTTACTATATGTTCTGTTTCTGGTTCTTTCTTTTCCCTAGGAGTTGTTGACTGAGATTTTGGATTTTTTCTAGAAGGGGTAGCTGCATCTAGCTCATAGCCACTTAAGAACAAAAAAGTAAGCCAATATTTGTTTAATTTTTTCAACTCTTCTAAAACAAGCAATTTGATGAGGCCATGATGAAATAGAGAAGTATTGCTAGCATAAGGTTTGGCCTAGACTTTATCAGCCATCTTTCCCAAACTCCTAAAATGATACAAAGGAATTTCTAGACATTGTTTACTTGTAAAATTTAAGAGTGGTCCCAAGTGATATTGGTAAACCATATTGAACCTTCCTTCACATGTAAAATATTTCTATATGACCATTAAAAATTTTGAAAAATGATCTTTAAGGAAAACCCTAGAAATGCTAGCAGTCATGTCAATTCCTATCTATTCATCCTTGAGAAAATCATCACAATTGAGTGACTGGAACTTTTGAAATTTGAACCACATCTCACCAGACCTGGGAATATCTGTAGCATGGGAAATTGTATCAGGGGACATTGAAAAATGTAGAAATTTGCTGAATAATGATTAATTATTCACCGAGACTATCCTGATCACATAGAATTCGAATTTATATGCAACACATAATCTCTTCCACTCAACTCAACTCAGATCATCACACATGTGGAAATAAAATCAAGCGATAACACATAAAATCATCATACACATTAACACAGTATGTATGGGGAAAGCTTATAGCTGAAAACCCCGCAGCTATTGTGTATATTATAATGGAGAAATCAAGTAAAAAACTTAGTACAATACTCCTCACAAGTACTCAGTACTTTCTCATACAGTTACTCACAATCTAGCTCAGTTTTGAACAGGTTACTGGTTCAAAACTCACCGTCAATTGCCTTGCCTCTATTGTGAAATCCAGGCCTGTCTATATAGAGATCCAAGGTTCTAATATCCTTGGCTTGACTGCGCAATTTTCATGGACAAATCCTCCAAGTGTGGTGCAAATCTCATGCACAACTGATGTCGCCACTGATAGCTAACTCCACCCTTTCATCTATCTCTTTCACTGGTCTCCACTGAACTGATCATGCACTGTAGTGAACTGATGTGTTCTTGAGTTGAATAATGAGTTACCAATTAATGAATTAAATAGTATTCAATTCATTCCACTCATAACTAATTGATTAGCTAGTTAAACTAATCTCAACCAGTTCAACTAAAATAAGCAGAACACAACTCCTCATTGTCTCATTAACTCCCCCAAACTTACGCAGCGAAGTCCATTTGAGGAAGTCAACCATGCACATGATGCCATCAAACCCTTGGGAACCACGTGATTCACTCACCATCGGATCGCAGATCCATACATGCTCGGGCGAAGTGCTCCAAGAGGATAAGATAATGTTTATAGTCCAAATATTATTAAGGGCTAATAATATTTGACTGATCTATTTTTAGACTGGCGGTCTAAAAATAGACTTCGCCCAATGTCTAAAAATAGAGGTCCATCTATTTTTACCAACTTGACCAATCATCCATAAATAGCATCCTGCAACTCATAGACCATGATCCATATGTCTAAAAATAGACATATGTCTAAAAATAGACTTTGCGCCAGAATTTGCCTGCGGGCCCACTTAGTGAAGGTGACTTCATTTCACTAAGCTCCATCATCTTGCTGCATTTTCAACACTCCCTCTCAGCAAGATATGAATTATCTGCAACCCCCATCCTGCCTCTGTGGAATTCGAACTTGCTCTGTTGAGCGCCTTCATCAGGATGTCGGCATCCTGATCCTCCGTGGGAACATATGAAAGCATCATGATTCTTCGCTGAACACAATCTCTAATATGATGGTACCTGATGTCGATGTGTTTGGACCTATCATGAAATATTGGATTAGCCGAGAGTTTAATACAACTTTGGTTATCACAGTAGATCACTGTAGGCTCCAAATGCAACCTGAACAATCCTGCGAGGATCTTCCTCATCCAAATAGCCTCGCATGCAGTCAAGCTAGCTGCCATGTACTCGGCCTCTGCTGAACTGAGTGCCACGGATCTCTACTTCCTGCTGTACCAGGAAACTGCTGTCGACCCAATGCTGAAAACTCCTCCGGATGTGCTCTTCCGGTTCGTTGGACTCCCTGCCCAATCTGCATCAGTGAAGCCAGAAAGCTTCGCTCCATCCTCTTGTCTGTACCATAGACCATATCCCGATGTGCTTCTGATGGACCTATCATGAAATACTGGATTAGCCGAGAGCTTGATGCAGCTCTGGTTATCACAGTAGATCACTGTAGGCTCCAAATGCAACCTGAACAAACCTGCGAGGATCTTCCTCATCCAAATAGCCTCACATGCAGCCCAGCTAGCTGCCATGTACTCGGCCTCTGCTGAACTGAGTGCCACGGATCTCTGCTTCCTGCTGTACCAGGAAACTGCTGTCGACCCAATGCTGAAAGCTCCTCCAGAAGTGCTCTTCCGGTCCGTTGGGCTCCCTGCCCAATCTGCATCAGTGAAACCAGAAAGCTTCACTCCATCCTCCTGTCTGTACCATAGACCATATCCCGATGTGCCTCTGATATAGCGCAATACATGCTTGCCCGCCTTCCAAAGGAGCTTGGTAGGCTTAACCATAGCTTGCGAAAGCTGGTTAACTGCATAGCATATATCGGGTCGTGTATTGACCAGATACATAAGCGACCCCACCAACTTTCGATAGACAGTGGCATCCACTACCTCCGCTGAAGTAGCATCCTCCTTCCTCCAACCACCAGGAAGAGGAGTGTCAACAGGCTTGCGGCCTTGCATGTTGAAC